>BMAV01006213.1:332876-350096 GCA_019973955.1 Trichonephila inaurata madagascariensis | reverse complement strand
ATGCTTCCTTCAGGGTGTTGCATTTACGGAGGCCAGCAGTGTATATAACTTAGAAGTGGGTTTATCCATGTTTTACGACAACAGAGGGGAGAAATTTTAAGAAAAAAACGCCGATAGTTATTTTAATGGGTTGTAACTCGGAAAATAATGCGAATTTTTCAAAATTCATAGTTGAGCCTCTGTACAGAGGTCTAAGCTATATACAGGCAAAACATTATTATAATAGAAGCATTTTTCACAAAAGGAGAACATTTTGAAAAAAGGTTATTCTAAGTTAATTTTTTGCCAAAATATTGTATTTAAGTAAATTTTTTTTTTTTTTTGGCAAAATATTTTTTAAACTATTTTATACATGTATTCTAATCTAAGTGACACTAAATATCATGAAAATTATCCATTTATGCTCTTTTTTAAAATCATGGTTCCGAACGTTGTCGGATACCTTAAATCTTTCTTTTTTTATCAAAAACGTACTTTACCTTATGAAAAAAATAGAAAAATTTGTATTTTTGTTATCTTAATATTTATTTATTACTTCATTTACAAACATAAAAAAGAAATTCTTCGTTAACAGTTTTAATCTCTGTAAAAGATTAATCATTAAAATTTTTTAATTTCTTCTTTCAAGTCTAATTATTTTTTTTTAAATGTTGAAGTTCAATTTGATAAATTTTAATTTTTAAAAAGTTTATATTTTAAACTTATATTAAAAAAAGGGGTTTAAAATAAACATTACCAAATAATTGGGTCATCATTGAAATTTTTTCTGGATTTATATCTTACACTTATATATCTTTCAAGGTGGATGAAAACACTTTGAAATACACGCGCAAATGCTTAAGACGAAATATCGGTTAACACGAAATAATACAGTGGTTCCAACAAACTACTATCTATTTTCATGCATTTTCTCTCTTAACACAAGAAGAAAATCGCTTAACACGAAATAATACAGTGGTCCCAACAAACTGCTATGTATTTTCATGCATTTTCTCACTTAACACAAGACGAAAATCGCTTAACACGAAATAATACAGTGGTCCCAACAAACTACTATGTATTTTCATGCATTTTCTCACTTAACACAAGACGAAAATCGCTTAACACGAAATAATACAGTGGTCCCAACAAACTACTATGTATTTTCATGCATTTTTTCTCTTAACACAAGACGAAAATCGCTTAACACGAAATAATACAGTGGTCCCAACAAACTACTATGTATTTTCATACATTTTCTCACTTAACACAAGACGAAAATCGCTTAACACGAAATAATACAGTGGTCCCAACAAACTACTATGTATTTTCATGCATTTTCTCACTTAACACAAGACGAAAATCGCTTAACACGAAATAATACAGTGGTCCCAACAAACTACTATGTATTTTCATGCATTTTTTCTCTTAACACAAGACGAAAATCGCTTAACACGAAAAGAATTCCCTTTCTGGATATTGAAACTGAGTCAACCAACACTTAATGAAATGTTTGAGAAAGTTCCTGTATAATTGGACTATACTGCTGTATCACCGAAAGAATTCTTTGCAGTAGTTGATAATAATGTGTGTACAGCCCCAATTATGGCAGACAAAGACATTTTAGAATTTGTTCAACGCTGAAAGGATATCGTTGATGCAGATTTCGACGACGAAAATGAAACGAATAATTCAGCGCCTTTTCCCACGTCATCCGAAATGAGGAACATCATAATAAGTATGCGCAGTTATTTAGACACACATTCTAACAGTGAAATGAATAACAAAATGGACGACATCGAACAATGTGTTGACAATTTGTAGCAGTGTCGTAACGAAGAATATTAGCGCCCCCCCGGCCTGCAAAGTCAGGTTTTGGGCCCCAAGCCCAAATACGTACTTAGGGTCAGTCAGGCTTTGGGCCCCCTAGAATCGTGCCCTACCCAGGAGTGTACGTTACGCCTCTGATTTGATGCTAAAAACGACAATGCAATGAAAAATATCAGATTTTTTTTTTTCAGAAACGCAATAACTGTTTTGATTTTCAAAAAACGAAAAGTTTATATTAAATTTCATTAATTTCTTGTGATTGTTTTTGTTTCGTTGATTTTTATTAAATACATACATATATTCTTATCTATTTAAATAAAATGTTCTTTAATGAGCTTAATTTTCTTGAACATATGTATATTTCTACAATATTCTTTAACGTGAAATTCTCTTAACACGAAAAAGTATTTCCGTCCCCTCAGTTTCGTGTTAAACGATTTTCACTGTGGGGTGTAGCTACCGCCATATCAATGATACGGGACCCAAACAACCGGGGCCCCGACCTGTATAAGTACAAAATTGTAAAATGTTATCAATAGTCCCGTTTACGATGCCCTCATTTCTAATAGGGGCCCCAAAGGAATTTTGAAACAGGGCCCACTCAGAACTTGCTGCGCCAGTGTGGATAATCCTAATGTAGAGCTTCAAATTGCAACAATGATAAATACTAGTTCACAAAATTAATAAATACATTTCTGCACCTTAAAGTTAAGGAATAAATTCACAAAATTTTGAGAAATATATACACACACAAAAATACACTACATTTTTAACAATAAAAAAAAATAATCTGCTTACCAAAATTTTCATCGTGTATAGTTTTCTTTTTTTTAAAAAAAAATGTCTCGTGTTCCGATTAAAAATCAAGATTTATAATACATTTTAAATGAAATCGAAACGTCCTTTTTATATTGTAATGATCCGAATATGCACAAGAACAGATTTCTATTAATTCAATCAAGGTTACTATTCAAATGTGCAGAGGAGGTAGAAAAATGAATAGATAATCTATTTGAAAATCCTCCGTGAAAGGCCAAACACGAAATCTGAATAGTTAATTAAATTTGTAGAACAATCCTCATACTGTCAGCGGAAGTTAACAATAGCTAGATTAGTCCTTGAATGCTTGTTTCCAGATCATTTTAAGGTGTTTATTCATCAAATTTCTGATAGCCTGCTATTTTTGGAAGTAAATGTACTGTGACTCATTTGATTCAGAGGGTGAATAAATTTATATTCCACAGGTGGAGAATCTTTTTACCATTAGAGGTCACATATGAATTAAGTAGCAATAAAGAAGGCCACACAGGTTAATGTACCTATAAATGCAACTTTTATGAAACTATGATAGTTTTTGAACAATTTAAACAAATGTGTGCATTATATAGAAATATTACAAAAAATTGTATTCTTATTTATTTATTTGACAGAAAAAGATATAATATTGTGACGTCTCTCGCGTCCTTCTTCTAACATAACTCCTAAGTTCTTTGACGGCCACGATTAATGGCAAAACCTTTCCAACCCAATACCAAGAAGACAAACGGATCAAATATGTAAATGAGATATACTTTAAAAGGATAGAAGCTTTGATGAGAGAGAGCGGCAAGTTTAGAGATAACTTAGTGTGGAATCATTCGGATCAAGAGTTAGATGTCCTATAGCTCTGGAAGAAGGATACGTTCATATAAATTAAATTATAAAGAAGTCTGAATCTTCGCATCTAAAGTTACGTTATAGGTATTACTCAATCGCTGAAGGAAGGTGACTCTACAAAAGGTAATATTTTGTATAGGAAGTTAGATTAATCAGTTAATTTATTATAATTAAGATAAGTGTTCTAGTTGCGCGATCTGACTTGAATATAAGGTTTAATTGGGTGTTAACTCTCACTTTAAGAAAGTTGTTAATTAGAATTAAGTAATTTAAGTTATTCTTAATAAAAGTTGTGTTAAGAATCCAAAATGTCTCATCATTTAGATAATCCCACACCTCTAGCTTACGCGGATCCTAATAGACATAGTCATCACAGAATGGATATGTCTCAATATAAAATATTTTTGTATTCATATAAAGAATGAATATTAAATCATTTCTGCGTGAAAATGTATATTTGCTAGAGAATCCAATAGCATAAAAGTACTAATAAAACTACAGAATAGGTAAAACAATAACTAGATTTTTTCATAATTGCTGCTAGAAAAAAAGAGAAGAAAGTCTGCTAACAGTACATTACTAAATTTACATAAGATAAGCCACCAGCGTCTTTTTTAGCACATACCGTAAAATCCGGCGTATAACGCGCACCTATACTTTCAAGCTAAATTTTTTAATTTTTAGGTATATTCGCTGTATAACGCGCACCCCCTTTTTAACGAAGAAATCTGAAATATTAGTATACTTTGTTTTTATATTTTGAAGTAATTTAATCGAGGTATTATCCTAGACTTTTGAAAAAAATAGTATACTTCTGGAACTACAACTGCTCTTGTTCATAAGGCAAGTCGTTTCTTTTCAATAAACAGTGTTTCGATACATCTAGAAGTAAATTTTTTTTATGCCCATCCTTTTTGTTTATTTTTAAAGCTATCGTTTATATACCCGGCGTATAACGCGCACCCTTAAGTTTCGATCTTATTTTTTGTGTTCAAAGTGCGCGTTATACGACGGATTTTACGGTAATTGTTGTATCTAAGTCTACAAAAACTTATAATAAAACACTTTATTAATATTCAAATTAATATTTAAATACCATTCATGTAAAAAAACCCTTTTAACGTACGTGGAATCAGTCACAACTATAATAATAAGAAAATAGTTTTTTAGTAAAGATCATATAACATGTCTGGTGGTTTTATCAAGTTGCACTACGTGGCGTTCTAACATTTGAAATGTAAAATCTATTCCCAAGAAACATGCATACACATGCATTGAAACATGTATACGTTCATGCCGTTCTGTATTTAATTCCATTGATAATTAACTATTAATTAATACATGTACTAGCTTTTATGAAGGCTGCACAAGAAACTCATGGAGACCACGGGTTCCCCACTTCTGTTATATTCCATTTCGTTTGAGCTTTCCCCATGTGCATTGTATATAATTGTGTGATTGGCTTGCATTTAAGTCTTATAAGAACAAGAGAGTCCATGAAGTGATTTGGATTGATTTTCAGGTAACATTTGCCGAAATCGTTCCATAAGCATGAAGAAGAGAAAAATCAATAGATTGATTATATTGCAGATCGAAACAATACAACTCGAACCCCTTCCTTTTTGAAATAAATACGCTTAACGGAAAACGCTTAAGGTATCCGACTACGTTCGGAACCATGATTTTAAAAAAGCGCATAAATGGATAATTTTCATGATATTTAGTGTCACTTAGATTAGAATACATGTATAAAATTGTTTTAAGGACATTATGACAAAAAAAATTTATTTAAATACAATATTTTGACAAAAAATTAACTTAGAATAACATTTTTTCCAAATGTTCTCTTTTTGTAAAAAATGCTTCTATTGTATTAATATTTTGCCTGTATATAGCTCAGACCTCTGTACAGAGGCTCAAATATAATTTTTGAAAAATTCAAATTATTTTCAGAGTTATAACCATTTGAAATAATTATCGACGTATTTTCTTAAAATTTCTCCCTTCTGTTTTCGTAAAACATGGATAAACCGACTTCCAAGTTATGCACTTCAAAAATTCTAGTTGAGCCTCTGTACAGAGGTCTGAGCTGAATACAGGCAAAATATTAATACAATAGAAGCATTTTTTACAAAAGGAGAACATTTGGAAAAAAGGTTACTCTAAGTTAATTCTTTGCCAAAATATATTGTATTTAAATAATTTTTTTGTCATAATGTCCTTAAAACAATTTTATACATGTAGTCTAATCTAAGTGATACTAAATATCATAAATATTTTCCATTTACACGCTTTTGCAAAATCATGGTTACGAACGTAGTCGGGTACCTTAAAGCAGTGATCCGCAACCCCCGGTCCGTGGATCAAATGGTGCCGGGTCGTCTAACGAACATTAAACTATTGCCATTTTATTTAAAGTGGTGCATTTCTCTCGGATTTGCGCAACTTTCCACGGAAATCACTTTACATTCCACGTTAAATCACTTTTATTCATTTTTGGTGTAACTATATTTTATTCTGAAGGCATATTTAAATGTAACTAGATTAAAATTGTTGAATCAAAACAATCTAAATTATAAACAATCAACGTGTGCCATCCTTAGCTGGCCGGGGTAAAATTATCAAACGCTGACCGGTCCGCAGAGATAAAAAGGTTGCAGAGCACTGCCTTAAAGTATCCGACTACTTGCGACAACTTTTTTTTCAAAAAAATTGAGATATGGGGATGTTGTGTGTGTGTGTTTTTCTTGTGGTTGTTAGATTTATTTAGTGCTTCTTAAGGAAAATATGGTAAAATTAAGAATAGAAAAACAAAGCATTATTACTAAAATGGGAAAAAATGGGTTAAAATTTGCGATACCCCACGGGCTGGGGGTATCCTCCATTCATCATCCACGTGACCTATGTTTGAAGGAATGAAAGATTGACCACTAATACCATCCACAATTAAAATTAGTTTATTATGATCTCAACTTATATTTAGCAAAACAACACCACTAGTCTAGGAGGCTTATGATCAGGAGTGATGAGACCCAAACTGTAATTCTAACAAATAGCGCAATAAGTCGCCCAACAGGTATAGTGGTTAGCGAAGCTGACTGCGGTGCCGTAGGGACTGGGTTCGAATCCCGAAGAAGACATGGATGTTTGTAAATGTACAGTACCTTAGCGCCATGGAGGTCCTCTAAATAACCACATCGAGCCGCAAGTCCTCTAGTGAGGTTGGTGGAAGGGGTAGAGAAGTGGGGTCCCCTAACCACCCCCAGATATCCTCCCTCAAAATTGTTGGAAACGAGCTAAATCGTACTGTCACCTGTATGGTGCTCAAAACTACGGCTAACGACAGGCGTCACTTAGCCCTTTACCATGATGAATTTCGTGGGCCTCGATCTGGCCTTTGCCGATCAGGTGGCATCAGTAACAACAACAACATAGCGCAATAAACCACCGAATCTATATCTATAGATAACTTACTAGAATCCGCTCTAGTATTCAAGCTTAATCTAAACAGTCTTACCGCTATTTCCTCGACGAACAGCTACAGTCCTTATATCGTCAACATATTCTTCGATCCAACGTGATTCGTCTAAGGGATAATCTTCTGGTCTCGGATCCACTTAGAAATCAACTTCACTGGCACTATTAGACCGACTCTTAGACTCTTCTCCAAGGACTTCACCTAGCGCTTTTAGAACTTCAAGCGAATACTAACGCTCCAATATATACAATTCCTAATCTGCATAACAGAGTTCTCTTCTTGGGTTTGTGTTGGAAAGCATTGCCATTCTGGCCACAAAGATATCCCAAGAGGATTATTAATAGAAGTACCGATAAAGCCCCGTCACAAATTTACAAAAAAATTACATAAATGGGGCCAGCAAAAAGTTTATGAACAAATTTTCTATTTCGATATGTTGCTCTGCTATTCATTTTTGAAATGACCTTCAGGATAAGAGACATCTTAATTTTTACAAAAACTAGAGCACTTTATCTTAGGTATTATATGAAATTGCTTAAAAAAACAGTAATTATGTTCACATAAGGAACTGTAAATTTTATAATAAAACAGTGATCGATAAATCTGAAGGTTAAAACACTTCTACTTTTATACAGAGCATACACAAAAATTTTCAGTTAATTATTTTCAAAACTTTTTGAACAACCGCTGTCCCTATTTGATCATTTTCAAAAAAAACCCATTTCGAGTAAAAGGCTTTTTAAAGTATGACGTCTTTGTTAAAGTAGTGGCATCTGCTTTTACTAAAAACTTGTAGTTTTTGTACCAAGGAACGGAAAATAATAAACTTGGTATTTTTATAAAGCTAATAAGATGGCCTATAAAAGAAAAATTTTAAAAAATGTCACACAATTTTTGGCAAAATTTCCAATTTTAGGTTAGTCGGATACCTTAAGACGAAATATCGGTTAACACGAAGTAATACAATGGTCCCGACAGACTACTAGACATTTTCATGTATTTTTTCTCTTAACACGAAACGAAAATCGCTTAACACGTAAATATTTCCCTTCGGATAATGACCAAAATACGGAAACCAGACACTTAATGAAATGTTTAAGAAAGTTTCTATTTTTGGACTGTTCTACTGTATCATCGTAAGAATTCGTTGCAATAGATGATGATAATGTGTGTACAGCCCAATTATATGGCAGACAAAGACATTTCGTAGTTTGTTCAAAGCTCAAAAAACATAATTGATGCAGATTCTGGTAACGAAAATTAAATGAATTTGTAGCTTCTGTTCCCACGTCATCCTAAATGAGGAACATCATGAAAAGTATGCGCAATTATTTAGACTTGTATTCGAATAGTAAAATGAATAAAAAAATGGACGACATCGTACAATTTGATGCTAAAAAAGACAATGCAAAGAAAAATATCAGATTATTTTCCGATAACTCAAGATAAATGTTTTGTTTCACAAAAAATTGAAAAATTTTGTATTAAGTATCATAAAATCCTTGTAATTGTTTTTGTTTCATTGATTTTTATTAAATGCACTCATGGACAAAAAAATTAGCGCACCAAGAAGGAGTCGTCAAAATGTTAAGTCAAATGCAGAGCATCTTCCTGTATGATAAGTACTAAACAAAGAGTCATGAAAACGTCCTGAGGTAAGCAAACTATACTAGAAAGCAAAAACTTAATTGCAAAGAAAAAATTTTCAGGTACATTATGTAAAGCAAACCTTTTATGTAAGTTACATGAAAAATACCCAGAAGCTGGATGGACTGATAGCTCTAAAATACAAGATTACGCTAGCGCAAGTTCATACAGTATATTCTTTTCCCAATGTACTTCATGTCGAATATTGATGCAGAGATCTTTGCAATCTCTCTGTGACGTCTCTCGCGTTCTTCTTCTAACATAACTCCTAAGTTCTTTGACGGCCACGATTAATGGCAAAACTTTTCCAACCCAATACCAAGAAGAGAAACAGGACGAATATGCAAATGAGATATACTTTAAAAGGATAGAGGGTTTGGTGAGATAGGACGGCAAGCCTAGAGATATCTTAGAGTGGAACTGTTCGGAACAAGTGTTAGACGACCTACAACCCAGGAAGAAGGATACGCTCATCGTCATTAATAATATTAATTATAAGAAGGATTAATAAGGCCTGAGTATTCTCACCTACAAATAGCATAATAGGAGTGTCTTCAACCAAGGAAGGAAGGTGACTCTATAAAAGGTAATATTTTGTATAGGAAGTTAGATTAGACAGTTAATTAAATATAATTAAGATAAGTGATCTAGTTGTGCGATCTGACTTGAATATTCAGTTTAATTGGTGGCTTATTCTCACTTAAAGAAAGTTGTTATTTAGAATTAAGTAATTTAAGTTATTCTTAATAAAAGTTGTGTTAAGAATCACAAAATGTCTCATCTTTTAGATAATCCCACACCTCTAGCTTACGCGGATCCCACTAGACATAGCTATCGCAGGATGGCTATGTCTCATCACTAGCTCTGGAAAACCTCAAGATAAAAATCGATTGTTTCTCTAAAGCAGTTATTCTTGTTCGAAACCGATTGCTATCTTTTACATACGTATGTTGTCCACAGGAATATACAGTAGGACCCCGATTTAATCGTTTAATTTTGTTCGTTAGATCGAGATTATTCGTTTTATTGGAGTCCAAACAAAATACATTTTTTACACTTACTTTTTGGACATTCTATGATAAGCAACTAAGCTAAAAATATCCACAGTTAGAAATTGCACACATTTTATTAAACAGCTAAAAATACTACTATTAGTGGATTATTACGAGCAAGTTAATTGGAAATTTTAAAATACTAAAAGATATTTGACAATATTTTTGATTCCTGATTCAAAGGGGTACTTTTTCGGCTTTATCCTGATAAAAAAATACTGCTGCGTCATTTACATCCTGTTACAAAAAGTAAAAGTTTTGATTATCAATTTCAGCATCAGAATCGTTAATGATTCCAACAAATCAACAATTTATTATAAACAATCGATCTGCCTATCTGTCCAACTACCGAAAATCAAGAATTGCACAGATAGACAGTCCTTCATCAAATGCAACATAATCGTTAAAACATTAAATATCTACTGCGTTGTGGAGTTGGATGATATAAGAAACGAATTTTTTGTCCTCTTCAAAACTCACACGATAAGTTACAATCATAACTTTTCTGCACCTGTAAAGTCAAAAAATGGTCTTCATCTTTTCCTTTCAAAATTTGCTGCTTACACGAAAAATCTTTTTCAGTTCCAGAAAAAAGAATATACCATTTGAAAAAAAAAAGGTCTCATTTTTTTCAATACAAATTAAGGAAAAAAAATTCTGGCTGTTGAAATAATTCGTTAATTCGGTATTTATCATCCGTTAAATAGGGGATTTTTGCTTTTATTTAATCAGGGAAAGAAAAAACTTCGTAAATCACAAAATTCATTAAATAGAGGTTCGGTAAATCGGGTTCGACTGTACTATCAATCAAACAATACATTAGTTGATACAATACATTAATTAGTTCATATGATCAATCAATTGAGAAAAACTATAATATAAGGAATCAAACGGTTTAACATATTATTGAAATTAAGGAAATGAATTTGCTAAACAGTATAAATTATTCAGGGATGAGTCAACCTTCAAAAACAAAATTCTTAACGGAAAGGAAATGATAGAAACAAACTTTTGAACGCGCGCGCGCGCGCGTGAACGATACGAAAGTCACTAATGTGAAGAATACTTAGGTAAAGTATGGAAAACTCTTAATTTCGCATTTAAACGGAGAAAATCAGCTCATTTGCAGACTAGCTGTTATACCCGTTCTTCGCTAGGGGGAAGAAAAACTAAACAATACAGATTGAAGGATAAAGAAGTTTTTAATAAGTTAATTTTACGTGAATTGCAAATTAAACAAAAAAAAGCTTTTTGCATATCTCAGCTGAGCAAAAAAAAAAACCTGTTTATTAAATTTTAAGTCTGTAGATCTCATAGCTAATAAAAAAGTTTTTTTTTTTTTACCTATAACTCCCCGTGACTCTCTTGTGGGTCGATTTTTGAAAACACCTTCCTAAGCTGATCTTTGTTCAGCAAAAGTAGGGCATTGCTACAAATTTTGTGTAATGAACGCTGTGACATAGCCATCCTGTGATGACTATGTCGTTCCGGTTCCGCGTAAGCTAGAGGTGTGGGATTATCAAAATGATGAGACATAGTAGTTCTTAATACAACTTTTATTAAGAATAACTTATATTACTTAATTCTAATTTGACAACTATATTTAAAGTGAGAGTCAACACCCAATTAAACCTTGTATTCAAGTCAGATCACGCAACTAGATCCTTTATCTCAATTATAATTAATAATCCGATTCATCTAATTACTTATATCAAATATTACCTTTTGCAGATCTCCTTCCTTCACCTATAGAGATATTTATAATTCACTTTATATATGAAGATTCCAACTTCTTTATATTGGGCTCCTATTCTTTCCAAAACTATCGGACTGCTAACTCTTGATCTACAAGATTCCACACTAAGCTATCTTTAAACTTGCCGTGCTATTGATCAGAATGATTCCACACTACTATCTCTAAGCTTGCCTCGCTATTGATCAGAATGATTCCACACTACTATCTCTAAGCTTGCCGCGCTATTGATCTTATCATCAAAGCTTCTATCCTTTTATAGTATATCTCATTTACATATTATCTTCGTTTATCTTCTTGGTATTGGGTTGGAAAAGTTTTGCCATTAATCGTGGCCGTCAAAGAACATAGGAGTTATGTTAGCGGAAGGACGCGAGAGACGTCACAACGCTTTTAAAATAGTATAAATAATTTATATCTAAAAGTGTAATACGTTAATATGACTTTCTGTTGAATTAATTTTATTTTACAATTGTAATCAGCCTCACGCTCCGCCTGTTCAAGCCTGGTGTAGACAAAACAAAACGGGAAAATTTTTGCTTCCCACATAAAAGATAGATATATTCTGTCGCGGGAGTTTTTGCAGATGGTAGAATTTTCCCTACTTACTTGATGATTATCGTTATATTTTGGAGACTTCACACAATATCGTTATAAATTGAAGCCTATGTGTTATTCTGAGGTATAAGCTACATCGTGGTAAAGTTTCATTAAAATCCATTCATTTGTTTTTGCGTGAAAGAGTACCAAACATCCACACAAACTTTCAAGTTTATAATATAAGTAAGGATTATACTAGCTGGTATACCCATTCTTCGAACGGGTGAATCGAAAAATTAAACAATGCAGACTGAAGTATAAAGAAATTTTAATGAGTTAATTTTACTTAAATTGCAAACTAAAAAAAAGCCTTTTGCATATCTAAGCTAAATTTTATATCTGTAGGTCTATTAGCTAATATATGAAAGTTTTTTTTTTATTAATAACGTCCCCGTAACTCCCTTGTGGGTTGATTTTTGAAAACACCTTCCTAAGCTGATCTCTTCTCAGCAAAAGTAACATATTGTTTCAAATTTTGAGTAATGAATGCTTATAATAGTGTAAATAATTTACCTGGATTAGTAAATTCGTTAATATTACTTTCTGTTGTATTTATTTTATGTTAAAATTGTAATATTCACAAGCAACGCTCTTCCTTACATTATAACGGCGATTTAATGAAAATGTAGTGAAATGTTGGTGATAGAGCCAAGTTGGCATTATTTCTGAAGACCATGTTGGCAACCTGTCAATTGATTGAATGAAGCAAAAGTTGATCTGATACACCGCCACTGGTGAGGAGCTGCAACAAAGAGGATAGCACAAAAACCTCCTTCACAAAAAAATACACATACATGCCAATTTTCACAGTGATCGGTTGAACGGTGTTAGAGTGAAGCGAGGTCTAAAAAAACTATCCATTTATATATATATAGATAGATATAATATATTTCTACATCTCAGCAATCAATAATTTTTTGTTTCAATATAAATATTTTTTAATGAATAGTGCATGTATTTTTTTGTGTTAGTTTTATTACATATATAAAGCATTTCCATTCTAATTCAAACATAAAAGTATATTAATCCATTTTTTCTTTTACTTTTTTTCGGAAAAAAAGTATTTTGTGCAATTTAATTTACTGGATGTACTACATACAAACATACAGAACGAGTTAAGTTTTAGAATATTATCATAACTAATTCAATTCAAGAGATCTAGGTAAAAAAAATTACTATTTACAGGTAGCAATTTACTTTTTAAAATTATATTATTATTTATTGTA
The DNA here is from genome assembly GCA_019973955.1 of Trichonephila inaurata madagascariensis. Taxonomy (NCBI): domain Eukaryota; kingdom Metazoa; phylum Arthropoda; class Arachnida; order Araneae; family Nephilidae; genus Trichonephila; species Trichonephila inaurata. The sequence goes on along the minus strand of BMAV01006213.1, from coordinate 336,875 downwards.
AATGAAGTTTTTTGTCATTCGATTCAGTTCATATTCCTTATAACAGTGAAAAGAACATAAGGTCCACAGTATCAGTTTTCAACTCTATGAAGCTAATATGATTTTTTTCAAGATATAAATTTCTGATACTAAAATTATACTTCTGTAGTTTTCACTAAAATTTTGTATCAATAAATTAGTAACACCGCATACACAGATAATGCAATTTAAATTGAAATTCTTAATTTTCTTCAAAATCATCTTACATTTCGATGAAAATTTCGTGTGTGCAGTATTGTAACTTAAGCAATTCTTATTATTTGTTTTCTAAATCAATTAAAAAATATATATGGTGTATAAAATGTATATATGATAATACAAAGAATATATGATATATGTATATAAATTCCTTTAAAACAAATGTTATACATGAATATATATAAAAAAATTGCATTTTTATATTATAACGCATTACTCGCACAAAGCACATATGTTTCTCTCGTTGAAATTATTTACACGAATAAAATGAAAAATTTGAGCAAAGGCTTACAACGTGGAAAGCATTTTTATCGTACAAAATAACAGGAATTTTTATGGTCCCTTTCACATATTATGCAAACTGTTTGCAAATAACACACACACACATACATATATATATATATATATATATATATATATTTTATGCATTATATTGTAATGTATATATATATATATAAATTTTATTATTATGTATTAAGACAGGAAACATACCATTTAATTTTAAAAACATTAGTATCACCTTTGATAAATAAAACTAAAAATGTTTAAAATTTATAGTTTGTTCTTTAAATAATTACCCTTATATAATTTATAATAAATTATTATAAAAGTTAGGGTTAATACTCGTACATATAAGAGTTTTTGCATCAGTAGGTATGCTCATTTACATGGTACGGTAGTCCGAATCAATTTTATGTACTTCAATTAACAATACAACAAAGGCTACACAAAGTCCTTCTCCTAACATAATAAATGCCCCCACCAAATCTGTGAGAGTCAAGGATTTAATTTTGGGACTGATATCTCTCCAATTAAAACTAAGTCTAGCTTAACAGAGCTCATCTTCGTAGAACTTTTCGTACATACCGGTGTATAAGATTCTAGTTATGTATTTTTCTATCTGTTTTTTGCAGCAGAAATCTTTCCTTACTGCTAATCCAACATTCGAAAACGAAATTGTTTCTTTTAAAATCCTTTTCGTGGTATAGGGGGGGGGGGCTTTCCATATTCCAAGAGGAAAACGAATTTTGGACCTAAAACTGCCATGAAATCTTCAATATATTGTGGTACACCAATAATATTATCCTTAGAAAACCAGCTTTCTTCAATGATGTATTTGCCAATAACTTGAAGAGATTCATCAACACTTCTTGTCAAAAGTTCTCTATTAACAGATCCTTTACTTGTCGTCGCTCTGTATTTCCCATCAATGATAGCAGCCGCAAGCTCTTTGATGTTTCTGACGTCGTAAGCAAATTGTGGTACCATCTTGGTAGATAATAACACTGATCGATAACTGAAGGAAATTATCAAGGAAAATATAAACCAAGTTCCAATTAGAATTCTTAGTTTAAGTTCACTTGCAGCAATGAAACCCTGCTGTCCTAGAAGAATACTAAATAATCGAAAAAATAATTCATGGAATGATAAGGTTTTGTTTGCGAGAATTATAAATAAAAATGGCATGAAAACAACAGCAATAATAATAGATATCCAAATGTATGTATCGAATGCTAAAAGGCAAAATAAAGATTTCATTTCGTAATCTGGCAGATTGGTAACTAATGAGGTTTCAACGACTGCTTAAAATAAGAAATCAGCCACGGAGGATCTTTGAGGGGACATATCATCAAATGGCCAATAGCGATGTCTGTTTCATTTCGATGAACAAGTCCAATAATGCCTGTCCAATTTCCGTCATCTTTCATTTGACCCCATTCTCCGTCATCCGTTATGATCAGTTGGTAACTGAATCCACAAGAAATTCGGATAGAACTTGAATGAAATTTGCCTCTACCCCACTGGCTAAACGCACTTTTCCATTGATATCGTAGTTCGCATCCACTAAATGACGAAGAGGTAAAATACCAACACGAATGAAATTGGGAAAATACATGCTAAATGCAGATAATGCTTGGTCCTTCTACGAATATACGGAACTTTTTTATTGAGCTTTAAAAGGTAAAGAAAATAATAAATGATTCCAGAAAATATGTCGCTACCAAGTAGAGTCGGACGAGGTTAGTTGGTGTGATTATATATGGAGCTAGATAATGAAAGCAACATTTTTGTGGCATAATTTCTAATTTATGCTGCTTCAGCGCTATCTAGGCTCCGTAACTGAACAACTTGGTTCGATTTTTCCTAAGCCCTTGTTTTGGAATTAGATATTTAATTGTGATCGATATATTAGGGGGGTGACTCTTTACTCCTGATCACAAGTTCTGTTACACGTGCATTCATTATAGGTACAACTAAAAAAATTGATTTGTTTATAAAAATGTCTAACTTAGCAAATCAATAAGATTTTCTTTTCCTGCTTGCATTATCAAAAACACTAACACCCGCATATTTATGAATGCGCCTATTCAATGTTTATGTATTACCCTGCTCCATATTTAAATATTATTGATGATGGAAATGTTTAAGCAGTTTTAGCTTTCAAGAACATGCATTTAATGTAATATTTCCTTTACAATGAATAATAATTAGACATGAAGACTTCTCATCTTTTGTTTAAAAAGGCCTTATTGTAAATAAAAACATTGTTACAAAACTTGTTTACGTTATGTTTTTGTCTTTCTACATGGCTCTACATTTTGCCTTTTTAACACAAATAAGACATCAATTGTCGTCTTAAGGTAAGGTTAAAAGTTTTTCTATTGAGTGTTGTATTTTTATTAGTACTACGCACACTGGATTCTTGAAGTATTGAGATCCCAAGACAAAAAAACGACACTCTTTTAAAACAAGAAAAATGTTTATTAAAAATAAAAAAGATGTAATTACACTTAAGCAAAAGACACAAAGAAAGAATTGTGAACTTTTTATTCAAAACAATTTATTTTCTTAAAGTAATAAGTAATTCCTGAAAATGTGTTTCTTTTTCACCTTTCGTTACAGAAATTTGTTTTCATCATTGAACAAAAATGTTTATAATAGGTATATATAATTTTCGTTATAATTATTTATTTATACATTTATTATAATTTTTTATTTATACATTTTTTATATATAATAGAACATGTGTGTTTAAAATTTCTTAACTGTAACTACCACAAGGAACCAGAATGCTAAGCAAGTAAAAAATTAACATAATTTTTATTGCCACTGTTTGTTCGAAGGATGTTAAATATTGTATACTTTGATTTGCTTACATGCTAACAGGTGGCACTTTATAAATTGTTAAACTGTTTTACTTCATGCACTTATACACAAAGTGGTCCGGATTTCATGGTACAAACGTTAAAGGTAAGTCGCCCATCGGGTATAGAGGTTAGTGACACTAACTGCGGCACCGTAGGGTGTGGGTTCGAATCCCGCGCAAGACATGGATATTTGTGTTGTAATCCTTCTTCTCTGTGATGTGTGTTTCACGCTTGCTTCTATGTAAGCCTCCGTGTGATACTTTGTGGTGCACGGAGTTATAAATGTTCTCATTAAAAAACAAAATTTTTTTAAGAAATAAATAAAACGTTAAAGATAGTTAAAGGATAATTGTATAGTTATGTATGGGGGCGCAAGTGACGTGGTGAGGAACAAACACAAAAAATAAGAAAGCGAAGGAAAGACAAAGTGTTTATTGAAAGCGTCGTTGACAAGAGAGAGAGTGTAATGTTTACAATAACTGTTCAAAATTGCGTCCTCCAGTGGGAAAACTAGCAGAGGTAATGCATTTTTAGAATTAAAAGAGTTTTTATATAAACATTGTTTTGTAAATAATTCTAGGTTTTAATTTTTTTCTTTGCTTTTCTTTTTTTT
>BMAV01006213.1:292597-320873 GCA_019973955.1 Trichonephila inaurata madagascariensis | reverse complement strand
TGTGTGTGTGTGTGTGTGTGGACTGTGTTAACCAACTTCAGAGTAAGAGAAAATGATTCGGGCAGAATCAAAAGTAATTTAACAATCAACCTACTAAATTTCGATTCATAAAGAATCTACTGAAACTTTCTCTCTCTCTTTTTTTTTTTATCATGAAAGCTCAGAACCATCATCCTAGAGCAGGGGTAATCAACCTTTTTTTTTCTGCCAGGCCACAACATGAGAATTAATGGAGAGGGGGGGGGGGGCTTTAAAATCGGGATAAGACCAAGATAACAAAAAATTTAAAATGTGAAAATTGATCAAAACTTTAAAACTCCTATTTTGCGTTTTTTAATTATTACTTTTTATATTTTTTAATGTTGTCACTAAATTTTTCTAAATTGGAAGCATTTAAGAGAATCACTCTTTCACAATTTCTGCATCATTAAACGGTTTCATATGATTACCAATAATATAACAAACTTCATAGGGTACCTTTGTTACCGGTGTGACATTACCACTGACAAAACATTTTTTTGCTGTTATAAAGATTATTCAAAAAGGCCTATTTATCACCTCTTGAAAGAGATCTTCGAGGAAAAGTTTCATTGAAGGATTCCTATTTATTGGTATTTTTTATAAATACAATAACTTAGTGACAAACCAAACAGTTTCTGAACCATGCTTGTTTTTCACTACAAAATAGTAAACTTCCCAATCGTCTTGAAGCAATCTATTTTCTTTCAATATTTTTCATTTGCAAGATATGAAAGATAGTTAAAAATTAGTATCAATCATAAAATGGTCGCTACTCCACTCTGTTGTCTATTATCAATAATCAGAAATATATATATATATATATATTTGCACCCGTATGACATCGACAGCAAAAAGCATAATTGATATATTTGATCTTTTAACAAAGAATTTCCCACCAAACTTTCACAAATACATGAATTTCTCGGAGCAATGGGGCATGACCGGGGCACTTAAAAAGGCCCGGTGGGCCGCATGTGGCCCGTGGGCTGCAGGTTGAGTATCGCTGTCCTAGAGTGATTCTAATCTTATTGATTAATAGAATGAATTATCATCCATTTTTTTGCCATTCATGCTTGCCGAATTCCTTTAGATATTCTTTTTTTGTCTGTAATTTCTCTTCTCAATTTATTTAATAATGGAAAAAGAAAATTAAATAGTACACTAAAATGAAGTAAGAGAGGGACAAATGCGAGCTATTGTCTCTCTTAAAGTCCTCCAGAAATATATTCCTTCATTCATTGATTTAAAGGGGTTTTTTTTCATTATTTTATCCTATCATTCAAAATTTATAAATATAATTAGCCTTCATAAGATACTCATTTGAAGAAAAGTTTACAAGACCGATTTATATTGTCTTAGCAAATAAAATCTGCTACCTGACCATCAAATCAACAAATTTAACAGTTTTGTTTTACACAAGTTACAAGAAATGGCAACATAGTTTTGTAGATGAAAGTATCTCAGCGATAAGTAGAAGAATAAGGTTTTTTAAATATATAAATCGTAAGTAAAATTAAATTGAAATTAGAAATTAACCTTTTTTAATGTTTACTTTGTACTATACACTATGTATTTTTCATTGATGTTCCAGATAACTTATAAATATTATATCACGAGTGCGGAATAGCATCATGATTTTGGCTTTGTGTTTGTCATTTCTATGAAACATCAAATTATATATTTTTTTAAAACCCTTTATCTTCTTTCAGTTCTTGTTGACAAATATTGCCAAAATGACGACCCCACTTGTGACGAAAATAGTTTTGAAGAATACGACGAAGATGAGTCTTAATGAAAGATTTACTGCGTATCGTGCCGAAGCTCAGACAGTAGCTAATACCTATCGTCAAAAAATACAGATGCACAGGCAGGCAACCTCAGCAAATCTGAGGCTTGCTCAGCAAATGGCAAACCGACCTACAGTTATAGCTGCTCTTCGACTCAAAAAACGTAGTTTGCAACAGAGACTTGGACGCCGGCAACAATCGGCCTCGAATGTCAAGGCTAGGCTAAATCTTGGTGGAAAGCGAGCAAATTCCATACAAGGTCGTCTTGGAGCTGTCAGAGGAAGAAATCCTGGTCGGCGTGGTGGATTTAAACCTGGTACTTCACCTTTATTAAAGGCAAGATTAGGCACTCCAAGGTCCTTTAATTACCCTTCAGTATCAAATCAACGAGTTGGTTTCCGTAAAGGAGGTAATTTTCAAGGTGGAAATCGTCAGCCTCGAAATAATAATCGACTTCAAGCATCACGGAATGCTAGAGGAGGTAGAAATAACAGAGGAGGAGGTCGTGGCAGAGGAAGAGGTGGAGGCAAAGGCCGGTGGGGTAAAGACCTAAATCCTATTCTTCCAACAAAACAAGAACTGGACAATCAATTGGATGAATACATGGCGGAAACTAAAGGATCTCTAGATGCACAATTAGGGCATTATATGTCTCAGAACTGAAAAGATTGTGATTTTATACTTTCTGACCTTAAATATCGGTAGAAATGCTTGTATAACATCCCATTAAAAGCAGATCTACAGTTAAAAGATGTGATTGTTTGTCATTTAAAAAGTTTTTGAAAGGTGGGTGTCTTATGTTAACTAATTTGTACAAATTCATGAACATTATCAAGTCCTTCATTGTCCACAAATTTTTTGTCACCAGCTTATCACATGTACATAGATTTCTTTTACAATAATGCTTTTTACATTGCTAAGAGCACCCATACATGTTCTCACATTCTGAAATTTGAAATTACTCTACAAGTATGTGTTATTTTTATTACCATTTTTTTTTTTTTTTTTAAAGTGTCTTAGTAATAGTTATTAAGCTGTAATGGATTTCTTACTATTCATAAGTGTGTCGTAGAGATTGTAATATAGCCAAATGTTTGTGCAAATATATTATATTGTGATATACATTAAGATTTTCCACAGAACTGACACATGTTTAAATATCATAATTTTTCACCCTTCATTTAGTAAATGATTTTTGTTAAAATATATTCCATTACTACTCTATCCTTAATTTGTGTATCTGCATTTAGTAAATGATATTATTTCCTCATTTCAATCCTGAAAGATTTTATTCTGATGAGTCAAATGTTTGACCAATAGATTTTTTCCTTATTTAAATTTTTATGCAGTTGATAATATGCTGTATGAAATTCATCTACTTTTTATCTCATCTAAAATTTTGTGCGTAGTGTAAAATTTGCCAAATGGGCATGATGTTCATTATTAAAATCAATTAAATGGTGTATTGACTTTGTTAAATTTCTTTGCATAGTCCTGTTCTTTTCTTGGTCACACTTTAGTTACTTGGTTAATTATGCATATAATTACTTCTATTTGAATTTAAATTTCTCATAACTGGAGTTAAAATAAGTGTGTGTAAAAATTCATAATTTAGAGATATTAATGCTTTCAAGAATATCATAAAATGTTCTGTCATTATATGAATTAAAGATTATAATTTTTGTAAATATATATATTTAATCTTCACAAGAACAATGTTGGAAGAATTTTTTTTTTACTAGTAATCAAAGAATGTTTCTGAAATTTTTTAATTTCTGTATCGCAAACTGAATTAAAATCGCAAGTAGCAACAGGGTTATATCATTATTAATTGTAAGTTATACATAATGCATAAAATATGAAAAATAAACTTTTATTTCATGATAATGTAAAGAACATTTTAATGAATTAGGACTGGTTAATTATACATAATAATGTACAAATGGATGGTACTTTTTCCATTGGCTAGTTACCAGACAAAAACAGTTAAACCTGAAAATTTGTGAATTGAAATAAATTATTTTACTTAATGTTACTTTAAATATAATGATTTAATATTCTAATATCCAGCTAATGGAAATTTGTTCATTTAAGGTTCATGCATGTATTCAAAATGTCTCTCAGGTTTTTTCCAGAATTTTATATTCGATTAACTCGAAAGTAAATATTCTTTTTTGTTTGATTTAAATGGTGAAAAGGATTTTTATTGACTAGATTTTTTTTTTGCATATTAGTAACAATATAAGATGCACAAATATGAGAGCGGAAAAAATATTTCTATGTATTAAAGTTTTTCGTGATGCAATAAATTTCTTTTTCTTGCACACAAAAACAATAATGAAAAGGTAGTAAGTCCTGTTCAATATTATGGTTTTAAATTGTCAATAAGGTGCAATTTTCAGTTCAAGCTCAATGATTGACACAACATTACAAAATAAATACATATCTGAAGATTAAACTACATAATACATGTAAATTACAGTTTTGCAAATGAGTATCAATGGACTAAATTCATGATGGTCACATGATAAAGGCAATCACGTGTTTCCCATTGATTAAAAATTGACATACTAGTTGTTCAACTTCTAAAGTTGAGATAACATTTAAAATTTGATATGTTTGGGTAAAGAGTTCACATGTTAAAACTCTTCAAACAATTTTCAAAATTAAAAAAAAATGCTATACGAATACTTTTAAATTAAGTGCATTTTGTTTAACTATATGCATTATTATATCGTTGACAAATATGTACTTTCTAAAAGAAAGTTTCTGCAAATAGCAAAAGTTGGCAACAGTGAAGCAAATAGAGTAATTGGCTGGAAACGTGTGATTATATTTATGACATCGCATTAATTTATGAACTAATTGGCTGAAAACCACGTGACAGTTATGTGACTATTACGTCACATGAATTTAGTCTATTGTTGTATAATTTGTACAATTGGGGTTGGTCCGCCATTAGGCGAACAGGGGATACCCCCCTAGTAGTTTTAAAATTTATATTCCTTTAAATATTTTTGTATTTATTAACTTATCGATTTAATTCACTAAATATCTTGCTAATCATTTTTTGAAAAATAGTTCATTCAATATATTGTCTCATAAAGGTACAGATCTAGTTCAAGAACATTTTCTTCATTTCATGTCTAATTACTGTTGGCAGTGTGTTACACATTTGAAGCAGTTCTCCATTGACCAGACACTAGCCTTTGGAAAGAAGGAAATCTGTAGAAACAGATGTTTTCAGTATGACATATTGCATTTTTTTAATGTTAATATAGAATTATGTATATCCTAAACAAATGTTCCGTTATTTTTTAAAAGGAAAATTATATTTTTTTTATTTAATTTGAAAAAATTTTCAATATTAAATGCATTGTTTCTCCCGTTTCAGGTTTGACAACCATTGTGTTTTTTGATAATGAACTAATTTTAAATTCTTGGAATTTTATCATTTTGTTTTCATAAAGAATCGCTGAAGGTATCAAATCTTTTTAAAATAACACTGAAAATTTTTATCGTTATTTTTCTAAAATCATGTAAAGTGAGTAGATTTTTGAGAGATGAAAAAATTGTGTGTGTGTGACAAAATTAAACTTTTGATGCCTATATTTTCCATTTAATGAAGTAGAAAATATCAGCTAGTTCATTTTTGAATATTGCCATAAGTTTTTTGAAATGTTTTTCTGTTGAAAAATTTTAGCAAGAAAATTATGACATGAAGGTTATAAACTTTCTAGAAGTAAATCTAGGTAAAAATTTAGTTGTTAATGTAGTGTTTTACTTATTCATTCATATTTAAATGCCCAGATTTCTGGAAATAAAAAAATATGGTGTTTTACTTTTTCATGGCTGACTATTTATACTGTATGACTTTATAATAAATTGGCATAGTGTTGTTAAACAACAGATTACAGTTCTATTTATTAATGTTACTTATAGATTTTTTTTTTTTTTTTAGTTTCTAATAAGCTGAAAACCACACATATTTTTAATTGATTAAAAAGAAAATAAATGTTACTTAGTCCCTTAACTGCTGCAGGCACTAAGCCAGAATGTTAACTGACAATATGGCATATTTATACATTTTTTTGAAGTATGACCTTTGATGTGGTGCTATCAGTAAAACTATTCCCAAGGCTTTGGAATATAATGAAATGATTTTAACGGTGTTTGCTTATTTCTGAGAAGGATTTATTTAGTAGTACTTTTTCTTTTACCCCAATACACTTTATAACTATACATGCCTGTATGAAAAATGTTGGCACTGATGAGTGAATCACATAACTTTTCTTTGGCGAATTAAGGGTTTAATAGATAAATGTAAAATTAAATTGATTTTTTTTAAAAAAATAAAAGCTACTTTAATTAATAAATATAAGATGAGTAAAATACAATATATTTTTCTAAGGGATATTAAATTTGGATAATTAAATGAAAATATTTAACAATTCATGATTTCTTCACTATGAAAAAAAAGCATCTTTTCTTGAAACTAAGCAAGTTCATTTTTTTAAAAAAAATTACTTTCCAAGCAGATTTGACTCTTTATCTAGAAAAAGCATGTGTGAATACTGATTAAATTTTGTTATACATAAGTTCATATTAGTGCTCTGTGACATCTGAAGAACTGGAAACCTCTATTCTGAAATTCTATTTATATCAGCAGTTAATTCTTTTTTTCCCCTCTCTCTCTAAGAACCACAACTAGATGGAAAACATGTATTAGAGAAAGAACATTTTTATTCACAGTATAAATAAAAGAAAAAAATTATAGAATTCTAAGAAATGGGTTTGAAGTGCAAAATCCTCAATTTTACTGTGACATTCATTTTGCAATACCACATTTTTCTTCCTTATTCTTCTCTTATAGCAATATTGTATTTAATTTAGATGTTTATAGAATCTAAAATCTTTGTCGTAGACCAAAACAAATATAAATATTGAAACTTGTAAAAATTCCATTTACAGAAAGGATTCTATAATGATAGTTCCAAGAAAAAATTATATTAAATATTATTAAATTTAATTAAATATTTTTTTTTAAAGTTGGTTTTTAAAAAGCATTTTGCTAAAACTTTTAAAGTTAGTGCTTCACATACTCATTTCTTTTTTGACACATCTTCCAAAAAATAATTTTTATATTTGTATATAATCAATTTGATACTAAATCAAATATATACAATAAAATAATTATTTCAACTATAAATGATGAAAAAAAGAAAAGAACTTACTTAAATTGATAAATTATGTAATAAATTCATTTCTATATATTGTTCTTTCAATTTTGCTCATATTATATTTAAACTAAGTATAAAAATTGTTCATGCAGAACATTATCTTGCATATCAAATGTTTTGTGTTGAGGGATTTTAACTTCTATATGTATTTTTTCCACTTAAGTTTTAGCAAGTTTCTGGTTTGCTAATTTCAGTTCTTCACCTACATTTATATTTTTGCTTGTATTTTGGTGTGTATCAACATCTTAGGTAAAACATTCATTACAGAATATTATAAAGATGAAATATACAAACATCTATTTTGTGAATATTTCCATTTTATGAACTTTTTCCTGGAACTAAGAACATAATACATACTCAAAATGAATCATTATTTAATTAACCTTTTCTGGATTTAGCCACTTCCTTAAATAGAGAACATAATCACTTTTTCTTTCTTCAAAACATATTTTGAGATTTAAGGAAAATATTTTTTTTAAAATTTCACAGCATTCGATGTTTAGTTGTAAATTGTAATACTGTACTGTATATAACAACATTTGTATCTAAACATTTTATTATGAGTACAATTGCTATATAGCAACTTTTTTTCCCCATCACAAGCTATTTACATGAAGTGTGTATTCTTTGATAGGATCTTCTCGGATCATTAAAGGGAAAAAATTTAATTTGCATTTGATGTGCCAAAAAAGCTTTTCTTTCTAAATAATGCTATAATTTTAAAAGCTTACCTTAGATTTGTTATTTAGTTTTATAATAAAATCAGAATTATTCACCAAATTGAAATTTAAAAATAAAATTCATGGGACAAAATTAACTGCATCACATTTTATAAGTAATCAGAATAAGTTAGAATTAATTGTAAAAATCTCCCAAAAAAACATCAATTATGCAGATATGATATGTTAATCTCTTTTTATTGTTTCTGGTATAAGTCCAGTAAAATTAGACAATCTTTTTTTTTAAAAAAAAAATGGTATTTTAAATTAGGTGTGCTTGCTATATGGATGCAATTATTGATTTTTAAAAGCAATATGTGTGAGTGCACGAATGAAGCTTGGATTTTATTTCTTTAACCAGATATATATTATTTTACAATGAAGTGTCAAGTTCCATCCTTGTAAAATAAGAGTATGATTACTCTTATTCTGCTATTAATTACATAAATTATGTTCGCGTGACATTAAAATTTATATTGCTGCACTAATTAAATATTGGTATTTTTCAAAAACCTTTTATCTCTAAAATTAATTTTTATAGTTTCAATATTTTGTTTATAAATTTTGAGTAAAAAATTTACATTAACTCTTTTTATATTGTAATGTTTCACATTTTTTCTTAAAAAAGGAATAAATAATTCATATTTTCTTAAAATAAGTTCCATTCTATATTATTTAATCAGAAATGTATGTGGAAATATATTTTTTAAACTATTTAACTAGTAAGGAATTATGTTACAATGACTTTAAAAGTATTTAAATAATTTAGCCTAATGAATTTTACAAGTAACCCATTTGGACGAAATTTAATTAAATATTAATTCAACCAACTTTTTCATCATAAAGGGGGTACTAAAAAAATAATTGTTAATAAATATTAATTTCCAAATTTAATGAATGATTTAATTCAAATTATCTCCATATATTATAAAGATATACTATTTCTACTTCCCTATCTCAAATGCTACTAACTAGATCTATTTATACTAAAATAAAAAGTTCTTAGCAATTTTTTGTGATACATAGTAATTCGATTATAACAAGTGTAGCCCATCTATTGACACAACGGGTCAGGGCCTTCTCAAGAACCCTCTTCCACTTAGCAGCAGTTCTCCAATTTGTCACTCCTAAAACTTTAAAATCGTCCTCCACACAATCAGCCTATCCATAGTTCTAGTTCCAATAGGTTTGTAATTGAAAATTCTGAATGTCAAGGATGAGGGTTCCATACAGCGGATGTGGCCCACAAACCTCAAACGACCAATCTTAATGGATTTCCATCTATGCGAGAGTATATAAATACTCTCGCTTTTAATTATCATACTCTTTGTTTGAGATAAATGTATTAATAATTAAAAAGCCAATAACTTCCTCGTTTACATTTAGCAAACCAGTATTTTTTCACATAGATCACATTTTATTATAATTGGTCATTTCCCAATATTATGATACACAGATTTTTTTATATATATATTTATTGTGTTTAGTCATGAGAGGAATGTCTTTATTATTAACCCAATGGCGTTCATGTAGATATATGTATCAATGAAGCTATATTTTTAATCAAAATAACTACTATCACACTTCCTCTTATTTTTACAAGTAATTATTCTATCATAGTAAAAAATGTACAAAAATGTAAATTGTAATTTCTTTTTTAGTCATTTCTTGAATAACTTTATATACATCAGTATTACATTGCATACAAAGTATTTTGATTTTTTTCCCCCTCGGGGAGTTCTATATATTACATTGCATTAAATAATAAGCATATATTTTACAATAAAACTAATTTTCACAAATATAAAAAAAAATTATCTTTTAAATTTTAAAAAATACCAATTATGAATCCATTTTCAATTATAATTTTTAGAGGGGAAAATTAATTATATTCAATACGAATGAAGGAGTTTTTTAGTCTAATATAAGCATGCACTTTTTTCTTCAGGTGTGGTTTAGTATCTTCTTAGTCTGAAAAATATGAAGTTTAAATTAAAATTGACAATTTTTTTTTTCTTCATTCTAATTTTATCAATTTAAAATACCTTGATCTTTTGAAATTTAAAATCATCTATCATTCTGTTATCTGTAAATTTTGTACAACAGATTTTATTCTTAATGGATTTATCAAAATCAAAATAATTTAAATCTTCAATGCAGTGTTTTAACACTTTTATAAACTAACGTTTAAAAAATTTTAAAAGCATAAATTGCATTTGATGCATAGGATAACATTGAGAATGTTAGAAATTGAGTATTTATAAATTTACTTCAGTGAACATTTCAAAATGCCAACAGAGATATAATTACCTTGTAAAATGACTTTATGTTACAACTTATTGTTTTTCAGTGAAATCTAAATAATTATTTAGTAAAATGCCAAAATATTTTGAAAGACAAATGTATTTGAAATAAGAAATTTTATCTATAAATCATGAAAATTACCCTACTCAGTAAGTAAAATACTTATAGGATAATTTTTATATTTACTTTTCAATTTTCTCTCATAACTATAAATAAAAGTAGCGTTGATTGATTATTTATTAAAAATGTACTCTAACCTCGAAATTTTAAACCATGATCAAGTATAACACCTAAGCTGGTACCCCACTCTCCAAACTTCCATACCACATGAGAACTTTGCACCTTGCCAGATTTAACACATATCTCCCCAAATATATGGTAATTTTTCAATGGTATTAGGACTCCAACTCTACTCAATAGGATATAATGTTAACCATGAGCTCATAATAATGATGATTACCTAATTATTGCAGATGCATAAAAGTGCCATAATAAATACCTCAGCATTAAAATTGTATTTTAGGAAAATGTACATGTAAATTCAATGAATATATTGCAAGATACGTTGGAATATTGATGTAAGATCAAGTATATATATTATGTTGAATATTACTAACAGTGTATGGACAAAGAAAAAATCAAATGCTTTCAGTAATTTTAATTATCCATGTCATGCTCTTCAAGGAAATGAATCAGAAAGCAAATCAAATTACATCAATGAAACTAAAATACATAGATATAGTGATCTAAACACAAAATAGCACATTTCTGAATGGTTGGTTTCTCTTACTTTGAATGTTAAGCATAAGCTACATGAGTTTCAAATACAAATATATGTAAGTTTTTGTTACTTTTTTATAGGTTGCTTATGGACTATTAATAAACTTTTTTAAAAATCATAGAATATAAATAAAAAATTTGATCTTTACAAGCTCTGTTAAATTAAACACAAACCTATTCAAATTAAGATTTTTAATCATGCCAAAATTCAGCAGCCATTATTTGGTTATATGTCCTACATAAGTTCATTTTAAATTATAAAGAAAATATACAATAGCTCAAATTTGAAGAAAGCTCTTATTTTTCTTTCCATGCAGCTCCACAACAGCACAAATAATTAAAATGTACTATTTGATAAATATTTTACTATTAATTTTATATTCTTTCATATATAACACATATAAAATTATATTATTCAGCAGGAAGAAAAATAAACCAATACAAGCAAAATCTATGCAAATATATGCTGAAAATCTATATTTTAAAAAAATGAACAATCCGACAGGGATGGCATTAATCAGCTGTGAAATTCTTGTGGCAGTTTTCAAATTAATCACACAAAATTGCAGACAGCATTTAGTATCACAGGCACTTTATATATAAATAACTTTAACACCAAGTCAACTGTAAACACACACATATATATATATAATTCATTTATACATATAAATTTATTTATAATGCAAATTCTGAATTATTAAAATTTAATTATATATGCATTTTTATATTTTAAATAATGATATACTTCTTACAAAATTTAAAATATGAACATTTTAAAGAATTATTAATACCATAGTCATTTCTCATAATTTCTAAATAAAAAAAAAATTAAATCCCTAAATCTAAATTAGTATATTTACATTACATATAATAAAGGGTATGGTTAGATGAGAATGATGAACTTTGGAATAATATTCAACCTAATGTGCAAAAAAATCATCATTCTCTGTATAATGATCTTTCACAAATTTGGGAATAAATCCAAATTTTTTGTAAGTCCCAAATTCACAATAATTATTCAACTACTGTGGCCCTTACTATTTGCATGTAAAACTTTACAATGGATAATTTCCTCTGATTCATATTTTACAGCACAGAAATTGTTTTTTCAAAACCATTTTGTAAAAAAGAAAATCATCATTACCTGGCTATAAATTATTAAACAGAAGTTTTGTTTGTTCATTACACAAAAGAGCCTTTTTCATTTTAGACATAAGCATACAAACTAAATCTTAAAAAAAGTCCACACACAGGAAAGCTAAAAACTATACTAGATCTAAGACTTTCAATATATATATATTTCAGTGCCTCTTCAACTTTGCATAAGATAAATATAATACAGGTTAAAATTAATTTAAGATTGAAAAATGTTTTATAAAAAAATATTTCAATTCAAAAAAGTATAAGCATTTTATATAATCTAAACATAACATCTCATTGTTTCTGTAACAATATGCTTTTATCATTTTTAAATTTTACTGGAACAATTTTAACAGACTTCTGTATATAACAAAAATTAAATTTGCAAAACTTGATTTTACAACTCTTTATAACAGTTTTAGCAAAATGCATATTTTTGCAAAAAGTGTTAAATTGGACAAAAAAAACATGACTGAATTGCATCTATAGTCCTTATAGTCTATAGCAGTGCTCCGCAACCTTTTTATCGCTGCGGACCGGTCAACGTTTGATAATTTTACCGCGGCCCGCTGAGGGTAGGACACGTTGATTGTTTATATTTTAGATTGTTTTTATTTAACAATTTTAATTTAGTTACATTTAAATATGCCTTCAGAATAAAATGTAGTTACACCAAAAATGAATAAAGGTGATTTAACGTGGAATATAAAGTAATTTCAGTGGAAAGTTGCGCAAATCCAAGAGAAATGCACTACTTTAAAAAAAATGGGAATAGTTTAATGTTCTTTAGGGGGCCCGGCACCGATTGATCCACGGACCAGGGGTTGCAGATCACTGGTCTATAGTATTTGCATCCTTAATTTCACAGTGGAGCAAATATGTTTTCTTGCATAATGGTATTCATTTACAAACTGTCATTTATTTCATAAGTTTTCTACTAAATATTATTCACATACTTAAATCATTAAAAGAAAGGAAAAAGAAATTATAGACTTAATCTATAAAAAACAATACATAAGAATAATGTTAACATACAGATAATAATTTATGAACTTTAAAATAGATATTGAAAAAATATTTTATTTAAAAAAAATATGGAAAACATTTCAAATTATATAAATTGCATAGATTATATAGACTTTATATTACTGTAAAATCTAGCGTATAACGTGCACTTTTAACACAAAAAATAAGATCAAAATGTAGAAGTGCACATTATATGCCAGATATAAAAATGAGAGCTTTAAAAATAAAAAAAGAGCATAGAAAAAATTAGATTTCTGAATATATCGAAATATTATTTATTTATAAGAAATTACATTCCTTATGAACTAAAAAGATTGTAGTGTAGGAGTCTACTATATTTTTTTCTAAAGCTTGGAATAACACCTCGAATAAATGACTTCAAAACATAAGAGCATTGTGCATATACATTTCAAGTTTCTTCATAAAAAAAGGAGGAGCGCGTTATACACCTGTTTTACGGTATATATATATAGCACACACACAATATGCGCATAATATATTATTAATTTAATTAACACATTTTCAAGTGAAAATTGTACAAAATACATAAAAATAGCAAAATTGTCTTCTACAGATTTCTAATTATAATACATTAAGGTGAAAGAAATAAAAGACAAAATTATTCATAAAAATGAAAAATTTATATATAATAATTACATTTAAATAGAAAACTCCTTTTCATAGGATTTTAATATTATTTTAACAATTTGCAAAATATTATTTTAATAAATTTATACTACACTTTATATTGTATTTTTATGATTTAACTTTTGATTCAATACTTGAGAATTAATATACATGTTTTTGATAACTTTATATTAAATAAATTGTACCAAATATTACAAAAAAAAAATAATAAACTGCACCACAATCACAAGAACAACACTAAACAGAATTTCTAGTTTTTCAAACAAAAAGTAATTCATGCAATAATGTATTATAAATATGAATTTTCACATAGAAAATCTAGAAGTGCAAGAGAACCCAAAAACACTCATTTTAAAAAATTAAATTGATTCATTGATTTACACATTTTATAAATAATTTATAAAAATGATTAATAATCTTAAATATGAAAAATATCAAAAATGCGTAAAATTTTCCACGTAAAAATTACACACATGCTTCTTAATTTTACTTAGAACTTACTTTATTTTTATATTACCTTTTGGAACATGCTAATAAGCAAATATACTTAGAAAATAATTTTAAACAGCAATATCTAAACTTATCACACATTTATAATTTCTTCCATTTCAGATAAAAAAAATTTTTTTCCCAATGGGGCTGCGGATTGGTATTTTTACCATTGCACACATAGTACATTCCCTGGGAGCTGGCATCACTTTTTAGTGCAGCACCATATAGGTGGTGTACTGATTGCTGCAAGTAATTTTGGCACCCAGGCACCTGAGCTCTGACAATGCAAAACTGTACCAGAAATTTAATTTTACCACGAGCACCCAAGCCAAACAGGTACTCCAGGGATCTTTCACATGTCACATAATAATATGACATGGACACTGTCAATTTTTTGCATCATGAAAATGCACTAACTTAGGCTAAGGTTTAACTTGAATTATGGCGTACAAGGCCGCCCTAACCAATTACGCCACCCATCTGGCAAATAAAAAATAATTTAAGTAAATTTATAGGTGCTTTAAATTTTTCAGTACAGCTTTTTATTATATATTTAAATTGAAATTTTATATACAAATTTGTTTTTTACATAACTGAATAAAAATAAACTCATAAACAGAATCGAAAATTATGTTCAATGAAGTATATTTGATGCACTGATTTAAACTCTTTTTACAA
Source organism: Trichonephila inaurata madagascariensis (assembly GCA_019973955.1). Lineage (NCBI taxonomy): Eukaryota > Metazoa > Arthropoda > Arachnida > Araneae > Nephilidae > Trichonephila > Trichonephila inaurata. The sequence goes on along the minus strand of BMAV01006213.1, from coordinate 306,038 downwards.
TTTTATGCTAAAGATTATTGGTAGTTTTTAGTAAGACAAGTGTAAATTGCATCAAGAAGACACTTTTGTAACCACTCCTAAATAATGAATAAATAAAAACTATCTAGTGTTAATTGTTATTAATGTTATTATATTGCTACAGAAAATTGCATAGAGGGAAATGGTTATAGTAGGCAATATTTCACCAGCAGCAGGAAACAATATTTGGTAATTTGTCAACAGCATCTGATTAATTGAACAGTACCAAAAAAATACAAATATAATTAAACAAAAATAAAATTCTATGAAACTAATACTTTTAAAATCTTAAGTACTGATAATCTGAAATTAAAAACTAGAAGAAATAGAAGAATATATATATATAATTTTAGTTAAGTGGATGTGCCACTTTTTAACAAATTTGATTGCACAAGATTTGTATTAAAATTTTTTTGGCATCAATCCTCTTATGAACTTGCCAAGTCTAACAAAAATTTATCTACATAGAAGCCTTGTTCTTTGGTCTCGCAATTTTTTTATACATAACAATCAAATACCAGCTAAAAGAATATTCATTAAATATCAACACAACTTGTTCACTCATAATTATTATTTTCCATTGAAATAATATCATTCTAGGAAGGTTTAAATATATATATATATAATTTAGTAAATATATATCTAAATAATTTGGTAAAGATATATTCAATTAAAAACTTTGTTTTCAGAAATGAAAATTTATATGTAAAACACTCTTACATATTCATCTCACTCCAACATAATAAACATAAAGCAACCTATATATTTCATTTTTAAGATACAAATACATATACTAAACATGTGCCACAAGATATCACAGCTGCTTATACGAGTCAAAAAACACTTTAAATTTAGAATAAGCTCATATATATGTTGGGGAATCTTTCAAACTGGCACCACATGCAGTACAGTCTTCACAATCTTTTTTATTAACTAAAGTACATTGGGGACACTCCCTGCCCCCACTTACCAATGGGGTAACTTCAGGTCCAGGGTGTTTACTACGACCACACATGTCGCAAATGCTCTTTTCAGGAGCATTATAGTAGGTGCATGAACTGCATGACCATTTTTTACCACCTTTGGCATCCTTCTGTGTTGTACCAGAGAGGGTCTTTCCATTTTTTGAATCTGTACCACTAACCACAGTTGATCCCTGGGCTTGTTCTGTTACAGGATTTGAAGAAGAGGTGGAGTAACTTTTCTTTAAAACTGGCTTTGAAGAGATCGTATTGCAAGCTGAATCTGCCACCACCGTCCCTTTCTGATTTCTAGATTTTGCAGGAAGAGTGGAGGGTAATGCCCCATTTGACTGAAGATCACACTTTGGAGTTAAGCTCTGCCCAGCCAAGTTGAAGGAACTGTTAACTTCACCATCAAAAGAAGAGGGCACATTATCATAATAGCTTCCCCTCTTGGTAGTGTTTTGTTGTGATTTGCTTCCTGCTGTGGGCCTAAGTATAACATCATTAGAAGGAGTGGTATTAGTTTGATAAGAGTAGGTGGAAGTAACTGGAAAGTGTCTTGATTTAATAGGAGGATTAGGGGTATCTACAGACATCTTTAAAAGTGAGGAACACAGTTCCCCTGGATCATCAACATGATTTGACTCTGCCCTGGCAGATGATCTTCGAGTGGATTCAAAATCATTTCCACTTGCTTCTTTAGGAAAATGATATTTGTGGGGCAGTGTGGGAACTTGGTGGTCACAGCATACTTGCCATTGACACAACCTAGGAGGGATGGTGTAATCATGAGGTAATGGGTAAGCAGGTAATCCTAATGGCATTATGGGATGAGGAGGATACATGTGTCCAAACTGGGTTGAATATGTTTCCTTAACATTTGGCACAGGGTTATTGTAACCGGTTCTATGACTATCACGTTCACAATTCAAAAATGAAGAATCTCTTAAATTATGGTATGGTGGTTGTGGCTGTAGAAAGTCCCAGGAATCCTTCCAACTATCTGGAGTTGAATCAGCGTTCATAAATCTGGCATCAGAATTGTTACATTTACTTAAAAAATTATAATTTGATTGAGTGTGATCATCCAAACAGTGATTAGAATAACTATCAGTTCCATCAGACTTGGAAAGAAAACTACGACTTGGATAATCTCCTAGCTGGGAAGAAACTCCTTCACTCCAAGATGGTAGCTTTGAATGAGTTAGCTGTGAAGATTTGTGTGACTTAGAGCTATAGGATCCTCCAGCAAGACTGGGTTGCAAAACCAATGCACTGCTACTATATCCTGGATAAGTATTGTTACTTGGCCATGTGTTTGATACATCTACAAGTATTCCAGTCTTTTGATAGCCAGAATCTGGTTCTGACTTACAAAAAGTTTTATCCTCAATAAAAGAACCATTTTCTTGCTCTCTTAACCATCTATCTTGCTTTTCTTGCTCCGCAGCATTTCTTTTCAACTGATGAAGAATACGAACAGCTTCCTCTACTCCACACGTGTAATCTTGACGAACCTGGCTTATTTCAAACCATGAACACTTAAAAGACTTTACTCTTTCACATATTTGGACCATAATCTAACAAACAAAATAAGTAAAATTTAGTCATGTTATTTCAAAAATATTACACACTAAAAATATTTATCTTCAAAAAATTCCTCACAATTAGACCAACTTTTGGCCATTTGAATATTTTGGTGATAATATTTAATAATGGTGAATAATTTCACATTAAGTTAAATCCAATAAAATCAATTTAAGAAATGAGAAATGGCACAGTTTAAGCATTTCAGTTTCTTTCTGTTTACCATACTTCATGAAGAAAAACATTTTTATTTCAAGAATGTTTAATCATATGAAATTATTCAGTTTATGTTGTAACCAATATACACATCATTTCAAACATAAGAAATAATGAGAAACAAATACAAAAAAATCATTATGCCTCATTTTTTTAAACTATAACATATTAATACCTTTGAATAAAATGATTTGAAAAGAACAGTAATTAGAATAGAACTATAATTCCAGGTAAACAAAATTTCCTGTATGTGTGCTTTATGTATTTTCCATTTTCCCCTTTCTTGACTGTTTTATATACCAATTCTTGTACTTTTCAATTATAGTACACTTGTATTCAACAACATTTTTGTTAACAATAATAAACTTCATTTTACTATTTGGATTACATTTTAGAAATTAAAATTTGATACATAAAATACACAAAATTTTCTTTTATGTAAACACTCTGATAATGTAATCAATTGAAATGACATAATAGTAATATTTCTTATTACTTTGAATAGAAAATTTGATCAATATTTATGCATCATTAGTTTTCTGAAAAACTGTGAAAGTAATAATAATTCATTCCAATTTAAAACACAATTACAAAATACATAATAAAAAGAGCAGTACATTTTTTGGTAGTTGGGTACTAGAATATTTGATCTTGGTGGATTTTCATTTTTATTACATTTAATAAGGCATTTTATTAATTATTAATGTATTATATTTATAAATTATTAAAGTAAAATAATTTATTACACTTAATAAACATTTAAGCTTGGTAGTTTTGTTAGGTACAAAGTTAAAGGAAAAGAACCAAAAGCACATTGTAATAGTACTTTTGAGCAAAATTAAGATATTAAGATTGAGAGAGCAAATTTTGGGAAAAAATAGAGACTCACTGAAATAGAAATAAGTAAAATCATTAAAATTAGTAGTGTCTGTAGTAAAAGAGAAGTATATAAAATAAAATTATGAATTATAAAAGATATAATGCTGGATGATTGATGCACATTGACAATGAAAAGATTTACTTTGCCTATTGCATTATAAACTGTTGAAAGTAAACTAATTTAAAAATATCATTTGATATATTCACAAGTTTAATGTCTTTGCTTTAAAACTAAACTCAGTGGCACAACAGCCAATGAGGGCCAAGGTCTTCTGTGCCCAACTCGGTTTTCATGACCTTGGGTGCTGAGGTGCATGAGCAGATGTTCTAGTCAGGTGGTCAGTCTGATATGAAAGCCCCCTGTGTTTAGTTCCTAAGCACAAGCTTGGTACTCATTTATCAACCCACAGAAGGGATGAAAGACCCAGCCCGGGATCTGAACCTATGGCATGGAAGCACAATACGCTACCACTCAGCCACTGGGCTTCAATGTCTTTGTTCACACAACAAAAAAATTGCACTACATATCTTTGTTTCAACAAATGCCACTTTTGCAATGAATAAACAAATCAACAAATGCAATTTTTGTCTCTCCTTTTTATGATTGTTAATTTTTTTTTTAGTTTTAAACATAATATTGTTACTCACTGAAGTCACTTTATTGTCTTAAATCATACTTAGAAGCAAAAAAGAAGATCAAATAGGTTGATCCTCTTTAGGGAACAGGATTAAAATATCTTTTGAATTACATTTATGAGCCTTTAAGCAAATTTTTTGCAATCTAAGTCACTATAAAGCTCCAAAATTTTAGTACTTTAATCTGTATAAAACCCAGTTAAGTATTACAATAATAAAAATAGTACTAAATATAAAAAAATAAATAAATAATAGCAATATGGAAAAATACAAATTCTTAATATTAATAAAACATACATTTCTAATTGTATATAATAATAGACATTTCATTTTCCCTCAACATTTTGGTCTTCTAAACTAAAAATTCGAAAATGAAAAATAAATATTGAAATCTAACTAATATACACTCTCCCCCATACACACACAGAGAAAATCCTAAAATTTAAAAGATTACATTAAATTTTTAAATTATTTTAATTATAATTCCATACATTGAAAATATCATACAGTTTGTTTGTTTTTTTACATAGTTTAAAAGACTTTCTTTTTTATGATCCTATTCCGTTTGCATCCAAATAGTACACTTTTTTAGCTTACACGAACCTGAATATTATTAATACCTTATCATTTCAATACATTAAAAAACAAATATTACTTTATTAAAGATTTAAAAGTCTTCTTTACCTGGCACTCAACATATGCAATAAGACAATCAAGGGCAACTCTTGCAACTTTATCAGGGTCCACAGGTTCATCAAGAAACAAAACACTATCATCAGAAAATTGATATCCCAAAAGTTCAAGCACAGAACCTCCACCAAAAAGTTGACTTTCAACTGAATGCTTATAAAACCCACTATACAACTGTAAGACAATAAAGGAATGATACATTTCGTAATTTTAATTTTAATGTAACAACTGCAAAATATAAAATCCACATTAGCAATTTAACACTATAAATTTTATAAACAATGACTAAAATATAAATTAAATATATTCAAAAATTTCAAATTATTAAGAACATGTCATTTCACAGATCTAATAAATCACATAAGTTTGTAATCAAATTCATTTTTTTTTTGGATGCAAGGGACTAATAAATTTGATTACCCTAAAAAAACTAAATAATGAAAAATAGTTAAAAGAACTTGAAAAATGATTTTTATGTAACATTTTTAATAACTTAGTAATTAGAAAAAATAATTCAAAAGTTAATATATCCCTTTAATCCACTTTAACAATAAATTAAGTTCACTTAAAGTAGATAATCTAAATCAGTGTTCTTCAAACCTTGTCCACACAAAACCCTTACAACTAACTCTAAGATGTTTTCATGGATAACCCCATTTTCAAAGAACCCCAGTATCATACTATATCTAAATATACTTAAAGTAGATCAACATGTTATAGGTGCTAACATAGACAATAAAAAGAAAGTATTGCATTTTTTATTAAAAATTTTTAACATATAATATTAATAATTTATACAGTCGAGTTCTATTGTCATTTGTAAATATATTTCATGTTCAACATACTATTTATTTCTGAACTTTGTTTTTGCTCTAGCACATATTGAAAAAGACTTCTCACACAAATATATTGTAGCAAAAGAGCTTTAAGATTTATATAACTTCAGTAGAAATTTAAGGATATTCTGCATGTTTTTAACCAAAAATCAAGATCTTCTTGATTGTATATGCATTTTAACACAGAATCTGTAGGTAGTTCAATCAGTTGTTCTTGTGCTATAAGTGATAAATCTTAATTTTCACAGAAATATGACTGGATTAAAAAAACCATTTCTCTGGGATTCTTGTTGAGAAAAGTAATTTCTGATCTTGGTTTTTAATTGTAAATTGATCCTAAATCTTTCAATTTTTTTATAAAAATCAACATTTTATTAAAACTTTGGCACTTTGATCAAGTAAATAATGATCACTTGTGAAACCCCTGTCAATGTCCCCTGCATTACACAAAAGAGTGCATTTAAAATGATGCAGAACAATATGCACCTTGCATTAGATTTCAGTAAAGCACTATCCTTTTTACAGATGAGTCGGGATTCAACTTAGACACTCACACACACACAATTCTCACTATACATTAATTTGGAAAGAACTGGGACACAATACAATCCATGACATCTTAAAAGACTTTTTGAAGCCTTGGGCCCTACGCAAAAGCAGGCTCCATCTAGGACCTTTTTAAATATACAGTATATAGCAGTGGTTCTTAAACTGTGGTCCTCAGATTCTCTCATGCAACGTTGAGATTTACCTCTTTAACAAACTCTGAAAAGCCTCATGGAAAAATTGAAAGATGTGCCCCACTAGACTAAATCCCTAAATTGTTCCCAATGAAAAAACTCTACTAGAATATGTATTTTGATCAAGAATATTAAGTCGGGAGGGATGCTTAAAATCTTGGAGGTTCGCAATGTTAAGCTCACACATAAAGGGGGGACCGTAGCGATCAAAAGTTTAAAAACCACTGGTACATAGCATACATTGTAAAATACTCATACAAACAATAACCAGTAACAAATAAATATGGGTGTATCGTAATTTCTAAAACCTAAGCACAAACTGGCTCAACCGACTACCTTCTTTACACAAAATGAGCAATGATGGTATATAGTGATAGGCCCTGACCGAGAAATGGATGATGGTCATAACATAATAATGCAGTCTTGTGAGTGTTGACAGTTAGTATATAGTTCAAAATTCCCAGTTTTTTGGAAAATATGTTCAGGAATAATATTTGACCCTTAAATTTATTTGTATCATGATCTTATTGAGATCAAGTCATGAACAAGTCTTCAGAATACTTTCACTTCACATAAGGTAATTTCCAAATCTTACTTTTTTTTAAAATATCAGATTTTAAATAGCCATTCCAAATTATATAAAATACACATTTCTAATTATAATGATTGCGAAAATTTGAAAAAATGTCAACTGTTCAACTAAATCAGGAATTCAGCAAAAAAAAAGGTTGGCTAAAGATAAATATGTTGGAGCTTTCTCAGTTGCGTGATCAAATAAATCTACATTGATTTAGCCAATGCCTGTTAAAGGGATATCAACTATATTATAAAGCACATTTAATTGCAAAAGCAAATTATCTTGAAATGAGATAGTACAGCTAAAACTAAATCTAAAAAGAAAGGCGGGGTACCTAATTATTTTCAAAATTGTATACTTTCAATTCTAAAAGAATCCTCATTCTTAGATTATCACTTATTTTTTCCCCTCAATCACCTACATTTTTTAAGCAACTTTTAACTTTTTAAGCATATCTAGTACTAATTTTTAGGTAATAGCTATGTATTGTCAAAAAAACACATATTTCTCTACTTTCTTTTTATTTATGTACGTAAAAAACAGGAACGAAAACACAATAAATTTATTTGAACTTATTTTATTCTGAAGAACAAATAATTATTAAGAACATTTAGTCTTGATTTCAAATAAAGAAATTCTTAGAAGAGATTGATTTACATTGATTTTAATACTAAAATTAGCTAGTGAAATTTTGACTGCTTTACATAAGTAAAAGATGCATTACACATGTTAGCTTACTATCATCACCTTTTTATCAAACACCACCATATTTTTTTATATTTTTAAACTTTTTTTAATTGTTATAGTAAATTTCTTCCTTTTTTAGCAATGGGGACTTATTGACAATGCTTTCAGGCAATGGGACAAGCAATCTAAAAAAGGGATGCTTCGGTTCAAAACTGTATATATGATTATGTTGCTGATTCTATATTGTAGAAATTTCTTAAATTTTAAAGGATGTTATCAGTTAACATTAAAAACAAATTTATTTTTCAAAACTTGTACAGTAAGATCTCAGAAATGTGCTCCTTTTAGAAACAAATGGAAATTGGCACTTAAAACAAACTTTTTCATCAGTTATACTAACCATATGTAAAATAATCAGAAAACAAAAAGATAATACAGCTTTGGGGGGAAAAGAGGAAATTAAACTTGAAAAGTAAAGTGGTTTATTCTTGAAAGATCTTGCATAATCCCTTTAACATGCCTAGCAAAATTGTTCCATTACTTCAAATTCTTATGAAGATATTTATATTGTTTAATATATAAAATGTAATTTTTATACTATCATAATTCAAAAGAAATTTCTTAAAAATTTCTCACTTTGATAGTCTTGTATTCTTTTCTCCATGGGTGGCTTATCAAATTTGTAGCATATTTTTCTAGAGCTTCAAATGCTGATCCTGCTTTATAAGCACTAAAGTTTCTGTTATTTTCAATGCTTTCATTTAGAATTTTAGCAACTTCAAAAAAAGTAAATTTTGAGCCATGGGAGACTGTACCAAGAAATTCTGCGATCAGACTTTCAAGACTATGGCGATGTTGCAGTTTTGCTGGTGTTTCTTCTTGATTAAGATATGCCAGATGACTTCTTAAAATGTGCCTATGTAGGTCTTCACTTCGGGCATTATGCCCGTCATGGGCTTGAAATGTCATTCTCATGCCTGAAAAAATACATATATTTTTACAAAAAATGCAATACATTTGAATTTTTGTAAAGTGTAGCAGCAATTATTTTAATACATTAAACATCTGTACAAACCATTATTTTGATAGTGTATTTTTAACAATGTAATACAATTTCTCGACAGTTCTCTATTTCAGAATTACTCAAAAATCTATAATCAAACTTATTAATTATAATTAGATTTTATATTATGCAAATTATCAATACAGAAGTTATATTTGTAAAAGCAAAACTTTATTTTTAATGCATAAGAAAGTTACTTTTTCCAGAGTTACAAAACATGCCTCGCCTACCCAAAAAAAGTTTATTTCATTAGTTATATATCAATAAAATATAATTATCATCCTAAATAGGATTTCAATAACCAACTTAACCTTTAGGCATACCAATAGAAATCAGATTAAAGAGAAAATACGGTGTTTACGTATTATTGCAAAAATTGCCAACGTTCAAGATAACTCGCAAATTAGCAACCCTAATTTTGCATGCCTCATATGTGCTGAATTAGCAATCACATGCTTCTTTTCATACAATATCGCAACAGGTTGCAATTATACATATCGAAAATACTCGTAATTTTAATTAACTTCTTTAAAACTTTTTAAATATTTTTGAATTTAATCAATTTTATGATATAGTTCAGTCAGCCAATTGCATAGGAATTGTCAAATGGTATTAGCTTCGGATGAAATATTGCCATCCACAACCATTACTCACCATATTTTGCATATTTTTCAGTAAAAATAAAGAAATAAGGCACTTATGTATTACCGCAACAATGCCATTGTTCAAGATAACTCGGCAAGTTGGAAACCCTGATTTCGTATATGCCATATGAGCTGATTTGGCAACCATGTGCTTCATTTCTAAAATGTCAACAATACGGTTGTGATATTACGTAAGTACTGAAAGTAGCTTTTATACTTGAGCATACTTTGTGTCGTTATCAAAAGTATCCACTTAGTAAGATTTGTGCCCAGTTAACCAATACATATACAGGGTGTTCTGAAACTTAACAGTAATTCAGCATGAGGTGAAAGGAGGGGACATATCTATTCTGAGGGAGAAAAATTACCCTACACTTGGTTAAGTGTCGACGAGCACATTTTCAAAAATGTGGAAAATTGACACCCTCCATCATATCATTTAGTTACTATGACCTCAAATTTCACAATTTTATGATAATTTTTCACTAACATCATCTTACATAGTCATTTTGTTAATTGCAGTTACAAGTCAGACAAAAAACTTAGCTGGTTTAGTTAAAATTAACATAATTTGTGCAAGTCAGGGTTTGAGAAAAAGATGTCACCTAACTTTGACTCTCCATAAAAAGAAAACTATACCTCTGTTGATACCTTCCATCGCAACATAAAAGTATTGTGACTGCAAATTCTTGAATTTCACTGTGATATTTTCACTAACGTAATCTTTCATACCCGTGCTATTAATCATAGTCACAAACAGAGCACATCATTTACTGGTTTAGTTAAAATTAACATAGTTTACGCCGATTTGAGAAAATTATATCACCTAACTTTGATGCTTCATAGAAAGAAAAATAATACATGTTACTCTAAACAAATTCTTTCAAAAGATGACCCTTTTAGTGACAATTCCAAAATGTTACAACACTTGCTTCATTTCTATACATAACAATCACTGGCATTTTTACTGAAGGAATTTTGAGTAAGTAATACAAAAAAATAAAATAAATCTCATTTAATTAATCCCATGGAGAACGTATAAATGAAATTAGATTATACATTCAAATTTTAATCCTAAGTAAAATTTCTAAAGCTTTTTCAAGTGTACACACACTTTTACGAGACATTGTATGCATCATTACTAGACTAAGGCTCAAATCTTTATATCAACAATGGATTTAACAAAAAGGAAGTAATTCTATCAGACCTTAAAATTGTGGAATTTCATTGGTTAATGAGTAGTATAGGGGTTGGGGCCCTTGGAAATGTCAATTATTTTTTAGACCAAAATCAATCACCAAGCTACTTTACTTCGAGTTAGGTGCCCAGAAGCCAGAATGAATTTATCTCACCATGATGTATATATAAAAATCGCCAAATCCAAAGCCCTCACCCCCAATACTACACTTGAGCCTTGTTGTTATTTACACATTAAATAGGACTTAGTACCGATTTAACTAATGAAATTTCGCACCCTCATGGGTTTAATATTCATATAACATGCCTATTTTAATATATTAGTTTTGATATTTTTTTTTATCATAGTATTACATTTTATAAAACAGTAAACTTTAAGTATAACACGCATTTCAATTAGCAATTATATATAGAAAACAAAAAAAATTACTCTCCATATAATAATACATCATCTATTCATCAAATTAAACTTCAAAATCAAATAAATAGAACAGTTTTTCAATCATATCAGACACAACAATATGCTCATAATGTTAAAGATTGTTAAATACAAAATAGAAAAAATTACTTAAGAATTTGTAAGTTTAAAATATTATACAATGTGTACAATAGAAAAAGCACAGCTAACCTAAATTTTCAAATCAACATAGAAAATATTTATATTATGTCAAATCATAGAATGTTTATAAAAAAAAATATAATAAACTTTAAATGCAATCGACCGTAACTCCGATCCGATTTACGTATCCATGTCTTGGATACGAATTTAAAAACTACAAAGCAAACTTTTTACAACAAAAATACAGGTGAGTCATGCATTCTCTTGTGCATCATTTGAAGTAGATTTAAAAATACATGAGTACATTATATCACAAAAGTATATCACATACCATTTTTTGATGCATGATACAGTTATTTTTCTGATATGATATCGAAACAGTTACATAAGAAATTAAAAGACAATACTTTTTCATCATTAATATATTACGAATGAAAATTTATAAGATCCGGAAGAGAAATAAGGCGAAATCCGTAAATCGACACCGTTCGACACATGAACGGCTACATAACAATTACAGTGACTTTTTATTAACTTTTTTTCATTAAAACTGAAATTTTCTTAACTTGTGTCTAACTTTTTACCGCATAAATGTTAAAACCCCCACAGATGAACTTTTCTCAATTTCTTGCCCGATTTGGGCTGTTGGCATGACGCCAACATTGCGTACGAAATTCTTGAAAATTAAGTTTTTGTTTTTCTTTTGTTTTTCTAATTTTCCTTTGGAAATGAACTTTTAAAGTTCATTGAAAAATATTTAACAAAAGCATTTAAAAAAAAGTACAAATGCTTAAATTTTTCAGCACAAAATAAAAAATAAAATCTTAATTTTAATTTGTAAATTAAGTAAATATGTCGATTTATATTAAATATTTGTTTCCAGTAAATTATCTGTTGAAAAAATTTTTTAGAGATATTGAAATAAATATCAGTTTTATGACACTTGAATTAGTTTTTTAAAAAAGTTTTCAGGAATAAAAATAACTTAAAATAGGTGGATGTTATTTCTGTAGAGAGTTTTTCCTTTAGATGTGCGTTCTTTGGTGAGCGAATTGATTTCAAAACTTTTAAGCATCCTGCGGGAAAAACAAACAGCCTGATTGTGTTCTCGGTCATCTTAATACAATGGATTCTAAGGTGAGAAAATAATTTAGTCTTCAAGGATTAAAAACTGAAAGAAATGTAATTTACGGAAGTGTGGTATTTGTTTACGTAAATTATACTAGTTCTCAAACTTTTTCTTACATTTAATTTACCCATAAGATAAAATTTTCTTAAAAAATCGCATTCGTTAAGGAAAAATCGGAATTTGAAGGAAATTCGAGTGTAGTCCCTTTCATAAAATCCGCATTTTGATTTTAAATAAACTATTTTAGTTTTTAAGCAACATATTAAACTCTAATGACATTTTAAGTTATCTTGAAAGGTTAAAAGTTTTGTGTCAACAATATTATTCTTTATATAAAATTAAATACTTCCTTTTTCTGCAGAAGAAGCAACCTACAAAGAAAATGGGAAAGAAGCAATTTAAAAACTATGCTCTGCTCAACGGTGTTTCAATTGCAGACATGAACAAGGAACAGGTATGTATTTTCCCTAATCAGTGATAGTATTTGAATTATATTACACACTTCAGTTGTTTTTTAATAGCTCACATATTTTTCTGGAACTGCAGTAGCTTAGTGGCTATGGTCATGATCTCCTGGCCAGCATGTCAAGTTTTAGCTCTACTTGAAAGCCATTGAAGATCATCCGTGTAGACAGGCTGTTAAATTGATGCGGGTCAAAATATGTAAAGTAATTTAAGTATAGCATATTGAATTTTTAAAAGCTTTTTTTTCTGTTTAGCTACATAAGAAATAACATGTATGAAAGGGAATATAAATATTTAGTCACCTATCAGTTATTATTAATTCATCTTTTTTGGTCATCATATACTTCACAAAATAATAAAACTTTACTTTTTAAAGAAAAAAAGAGATTGACATGGTAAAATAAAATATGAATAAGTACTAGTGTACTAAAAAGGGATAAAAGGTGCTTGCATATTATTGCAGCAATTAACTACTTGCCAAATTGGCGACTCCTATTTCCTATGTGTCGTACACGATAAATTGGCAACCATGTACTTGGTTTCATATAATGTT
>BMAV01006213.1:273729-285097 GCA_019973955.1 Trichonephila inaurata madagascariensis | reverse complement strand
ATTTTTTTTTTTTTTTTTTTTTTTTTTTTTTTTTTTTTGTATGTTAATGAGGACCTTAGAAAACAATATGACTCTTTTTTTTTTCTTTTAAGTGAACAGTGTATATAATTAATTTTACATTGGAATATCTTTAATTAATTCATTAGCTCTAACGAATTAAATTTCCCAAAGTTGAGTATTTTGTTTATGTATATCCCTTAATTTTCAATGTAGTGATCCAAAAAAAAAATATTGTATGAAAAAAACTGCAGTAAATCATAATGCGGTACATAAAGGGTTAAATTGTCACTTCTCTGCAATATCACATTTGACAAAAGGACAAGAAAAAAATTGAATCGTATTTGATACTTATATTCATTACTCATGAATTATTGATTTATTAATAATAAATTTATTGATGCTGTGTACTAAGTTTTAAAAATTTTTAAACCAAAAATGGCATAAATAACATTAACTGTACCTTTTACTTCTTACTATGATTAGGAATTATATGAGGATTAGGGCAAAAGTTATGGCAACTATTTTTTTTTTCTTGAAAATACCAGTCCAGTTGAAAAATGTGACATATTCAGATGGAAGGACAAGATGTTAACTACATGTGTGAACAATGAATAGCACTGAAATATCATAATACACTAATTTATTACAGTAGTGTGTATACAGGGCAATATGGCCTTCACGGTGCAAAAGAATGACAACACAGTACACATAAAGTTAACATGACAATCTTGGGCCTAAAGACCCTAAATGTAGTCCCCTGCTACTATCACCACATGCTGCCAACGATGTGGGAGGCTTTGAATACCACCAGCCTCTGCATTTGCCACACCATGTGTGAACCGGGTCATCTGTTGGCGCACAGCATTAGCAATGTCCTCTTGTGTTGCAAACCGCCTACCACGTATTGGTTCCTTAATCTTGGGAATGAGATCAAAGCCACAGGGTCAGATCAAATTCACTGTGACATTCCATCGCATTTCTCCCTCGAACAGCTATTTTGATGTAAGCGGGCTGCTCAAAACGGGTTACTTCCATCTCACATGACACTCACCAACTGACTGATTTCACAGCCCTCGCTGCACTGCTACCAGCTATTACAGAGTCATCTGTTGTTCTACATACACACTATGGCTGCAGAATTTCCACACGACACATATACATTTGTGATCCATTCACATATCAACTAGAAAAAAAATAGTTGCCATAACTTATCCCTCAGCCCTCATATATATATAATAGTAATTTCATCAAAGTTTGCTGTTGTTTTTTATATAAATATAGAATTCTTTCTATTTCTTATTTTATATTTAACATTTTGCTTATAAATGCAGTATCTTCTACAATTAATGTAATTATAAATTTTGATTAAAAAATGAGAACTTCAAAGCTCAGATATTTGTAAATTTTAAATAATATATATTATATTTATTTTTATGTTATATATATAAAGAAAAAAAAATTAATAAGCAAGCAATTTTATTCAGTGTGTTTTATCCAATACTTGGCCAATTTTCATGTTAATCAAATGCAAAATTGATTTTAAGTTCCTAAAATCAAGATGAAATTGTTGTTTTTTTTCACTGCAAAATCATAGTTTTTTTAATTGTTTTTACAATTTAAGGGATAAAGTCATCATTAAACTGATTTCACTTGTTCTCATTGTTTTGTACCTCATTTTTTCAAACTCTTAATTTATGCACTTAGTTAAACAGAAAATAACAATTTTTTTTATGTGAAAATTTAAAAAATACAAGTTTAAAATCAAGTTTTTAAACTTTTCGTATTATATAATCTTAAAACTCACTTTAAATTTTTAAAATATTTTTTTAATTAAATTAATTAAAAAATGTTATAGGTTTGTGACAAAAAAATTTGCAATTTAAAAATTATCCAAATTTTCTGTATACACATGGCAAGGACTGTTCTGTATCAACATGTAAACTGAAGCTAACATGTATCTCTTATGTATCTTTAATGAAAGCTTTTGAATGTATCACTTTATTTGTGTTGTTTCCATAATGTATCATATTTTGAAATTTAGCAACATGGTGAAGAACTGTGCTCTCTTCACAAGAAATATCAGGAGGAAATTGATGTTCTTAAAAGTAAAGAAATTACTGAAATAGGAAATATCCGACAGGAATTGGATTTACAGAGAAAAAAGGCAATTTTGGAAATTGAAAATAAAAAAGATGCTCACATAGAGCATCTAATACAAACTCATGAAGAGCTTTTTCAAAAAATGAAGAACTATTACAATGATATTATTAAAAATGATATTTTGTTGATTAAGTCACTTAAGGTATGATATGTTAACTGATTATTTTTCTTTTACTTCAATGATATAAATTCTGAGTTTTAATTTTTTTTAAATTAATTTACAAAAAAGTATTTTGTTGATATTTATTAAAAATCTGAAAATGTTTTGTGAGCTTAAAAAATCTTTATTACAATTGTTCTTACATTCAGTAATTAGATTACTTTGCGCCTTTTACGGTATCGACTTTTTTAAAAACTTGCATAATAAAATTAGATAAGGATTTTTTACTTAAATTTGTTTATCAAAAATTATTCTGAAGTTCTTTACTCTTTATTTAAAAAATAATTTTTATAAGCTTTTTCTTAAATTGCACACAAATTGACATGTACTCAAATATTAATAACAGCAAGAATTTGTGTTTTATGCTTAAAAAAAAGGAAACTAAAGTTCTATGAAAACAAGATAACCTTTTTTTTCTTATATTTTTTTTAATGAATGTTAATGTAAGCTCAGTACTCAATACCAGCAATGGCCAAACTTTTTGCTCTCACGGACCAGTAAATTCATAATTTAAATCCCGCAGACCACTAATAGAATTTCTTAAGTGTTAAATATACTTATAAAAAAAACTGTGATCTTAAAAGATAACATAACTTGATGAGTAAGTATATTCCACATTTTTCTGGGGACCAGCGAAATTTTCTCGTGGACCACCACTTTGGTGACCTCTGCTCTATACCCCTGATCTTTTAATCTAATAAAATTTAAATGGAGTTAAAATGTACTGTATTTTTTTTAAGCTCAAAACATATTTTATCTTTCATTATTTAGAATATTGTGTATACATTTAAAATAATTGACCTCCCTCAAATAGATTTTTAAAAGGTATTTGATTGTAATTTAAAATCTATGTTTTTATGGAAAAATACTTTTACTGCTTAATATTTCAGAAAAGCTTTCTAAGAAATTGATTTGTTTTAAGTTTATTTTTTTAATGCATTCAGAAAATTTGAGCAACTTTAAGTTATATGAGAAAGAAATACTAGTTATTCTTTGTGTATTTGGTGCTTCATAAACTTGAGCTTTGATTTTTATTTTTTTTTCAGAAATTATGCAGTATTTTGAATTTTTATGTATATTTTTTATTTTTTCTAGAACCATGATTCATTTTATGTTGCACATCTTCTATGGTATGTTGCACTATCTTAATGGCACATTGTTCATGTCCTTATGTATGTAATTAGTACTTATGTATAATGTGTTACTTTTGTGTCAGGTTAAATAAAAGTTGTTTTTTTTTTTCTGCTCAAAATCATTTTTTTTTAATTGCAAGCATTGTGTTTAATATTTTATTTGGATTTATATTAGTCTACTGCTATTTGAATTAATAAAATGAATATATGTATAATTAATTGAAGTAAATTAAATATAATGTATTGTTCTTTAACATCTAAATGTGTTATTCTAGTGAATTATTGATAATTATATGTTTGTAGTTTATTGTTTTAATTATAAAAATATATTTTTTGATAACTAAATATTAGTTTTGATTTCTAATTGGATTTCTTTTTTTCAGGATAAAATTGAAGGTTTCTTGAGGAAAGAATGTCATTACAAAGAAATTATTAAAACATTACTGACAAACAAGGAAGAATTATCAAATACCTTAAGCAATATCCAACAACTACAGGTTAGACGTCAAAGTAGATTGAATGGGGGTGCTAATAAGCTATATGTAGGTTTGATTTTCTTGTAAAATTATGCATTACATGTATTTTAGAAAAGATTGAAACTCTAAATACTTATTTTACTGGGTTTTTTTCCCCCTGTAGAGCACAGAATCTGTTATTAGAAATTTGCAAAGGGAACTGGATAACTTAAAATTGGAAAATGATTCTCTATTCTATCAACTTCAAAGGGTGAATATATTTTTCATTTTATGAATTAATGAGAAAACAATAATTGCCATAAACAATAATAACAGTGATTGATCTTTTAATTTTATGAAACAATTCTATGTTAATATTTATCTTGCAATCTTTGAAATAAAAATATTGCTAATAGTCTCCTTTTTTTTTTCTTTATTTTTTTCATTAATAGATTAAAGAAAAAGTGGAGCCACGGAAAATATCTTGTAGCTGTAAAGTAAAAGAAATGTCAGTACAAAATGAGAAAAGTATGAAAAATCATCATTTGCATTTTCAGCAGATTAAATCTAGTGTTAAAGGTCTTAAAAATTCCTCCTTAGTTTCTAATCCTACAGTGAATAAAAAATCTGAAGAAAGTTTATTCAAAGAAAAATCTTTTAAATGTTCCTCATTAAACCTATTAGATAAAAGTCAAAACAAATAAAAATATGTTATATTAGTCTGTAAATTAAATGTCATTGAGCAATGTCATTTTCAGATATTAACAAATACTTTATTCTTGTTTAAAAAAGATGTAAAATTTATAATTTTGCTGTATGTATATATACATATATATAGCTAGATGGATAAGTTTGCTTATAATCAGCATTTTTTTTTCCAATAAAGTTATAAAATTATAATAAATGATGTAATATGGAAACACACTTATAACAGTCCTTTATAATTGTATCTTTCTATTATTCAAATTGTATTTTCGTTATTATTCAAGTTATATTTTCATTATTATTCAAACTGTATGTTTATTATTAATGTGCTTGGTATGTTCACTTATATGCTATATTTAATTTCTATTCAATTTTAATTATTTACAATTTCTATTTTATATGTATTTTGCGTAAAATATTTAGTTTTAGTATCATATCTTTTATCAACGCCATCTACTGTATTTATCTTTTACGCGATGGCAACAAGTTGTTTACTTCAACTTGTTTGTGTAATATAATCTATGTGTGGAATGTTCAATTCCTGTACTGTCCCTCACTAGGAGAGCATCTCGCCGCACAAAGCTGCTGGCATTTGTCTAAATCTTTATACACAAAATTAAAGTTAAGTTTTAAAAGCAAAAGTCATCATTTAGTCCCATGTGGCAAACAATAATGATTCTATTACTTTCATTTAATATAATGAGATAGACATAAATTCAAATTTTTGTCATGTATTATTTTCATAGTTTAAATTATTGAGCTATTTGAAAAAAAAAATTAATTTTCAGAAGTATTTGAACATACAAAAGCAGATCTCATTAGAACAAGCTTTTATTATTCTGTTTTTATTTTCATGTACTAATTCCACATTCTATCTAAAATATTTATACATAAACTATTTTCAAAATTTTTTCATTAAAAATTAATGTAAAAATTTTAAATTCAAAACTGTTTATGAAATTTATTAAACATGTCTATACTGGGTACCCCTATATTCATAAGCCAAATTTTTAGAAAAAGTGTAATATATATAAAGAATAATTTTTTTTTATATAGCAATGTGAAGTTTTTGGCAATGGAAGGTGTTGGTCAAGAAATGAGAAAGAAATATTAAAAAAACCTCTTTATTTACATCAAGTCTTGGTAACAAGGGTTCGATGCAATTAAGTGTAGAATTGCCCCTACCCTTATCTGTAACAAAGTTCTGCAATGGTCGTCATATATTGTGGCTGGTAGTAAACAGCACTATGGGTTTCTGTGCTGTAAACAGTCATTATCATTTCTGAAACATATTTTAAATATAATGGACTAGTTTATGCTCTTTGAAAAAACATATATATCTTATAAATGGACTTAATTATACAATTTGTAATAGAAGTTTTGTACTAAAGGGCCTTTCACATGAGTCAACTTGTGCCATGCATAATAGAACTAGCAGACAGTCAGGAGCTAGTTTTGAATAGAAATCACCCTCACATATGGTGAACTGGCACTCCATGCTGTGAAGCTCTCAAAAATGAAGTTCTCCTCCCTACTAGGTGATTTGACTAAAAGGATATTGTAGAAGGATATTCTTGACATCTTTTTTTCACATACACTTTTTATTTCTGAATCCACATTGGTTTTTCTAAAAAAATTTCTTTGTGTACTTTATCTTCCCTTAAAGTAAGGTTTATGGTGAGTTACATGTGATAAAATTGTTTTAGGATTTTATTTATACGAGTTTTCATTATTTAATTTGCTTTTTTATCTGCATTTTGGATTTCATTATAGCTTTGCTTCAAATATCTACCGTAAAATATGGTATATGGTGCGCACTGGCGTAAAACACACACCGCCTTTTTACAAAGAATCATGAAACGTACATGTGCATATTTAAAAGTAGAATTGAAGTAAATTAGAATCCTAATCACTGGCGTAGCTAGCCCTGTATCAAAATTCCTTAGGGGTCCCTTACTTGAATATGGGAGCTCAGTTAACTGGAACAATTGATAACGTTTTACAATTTTTTGTTTACATATGTTGGGACCCTCGATTTTAATATATATTTGTATTTAATAAGTCAATAGTAAAATTTTGGAGAGAGAATAAGTTTAAGTTAAGAACGAGTTTTTTGGAAATCGGCTTCGAAGGAGCAGGTTACAAAAAAACCGTTTTTGATCTACAAGACCTGCAGACTTTAAATTTAGCGAGCATGTTTCTCTTTTGTTATACCGAGGTCCGCCCCCATTTTGCGGAAATCGCCTTGGGAGGCAGAGGGTTACGATGGCGTGTTATAAATAAATATACTTCCACTTTAGAAATTCAAGTCCTGGCCTTTTTTAATCAAGAGATGAAACCTATAAAAAAATTTGAATGCTATTGAAAGCTTAAAGGTAGGATAGAATTTAAAAATAATAGTCATGCATCATGCAATATCCAGTGTAATGGCTGATGTACCTTTTTTGCATATTACTTATAGTGCTAGTAAGTTTACCTAATCGTTTATTACTATATAATCGTTCAGTATAAACCACGATTACGGTCACTTAAATGGAAGGTAGGTATTGTAATTTTTTTTTCTTAAATGCTTTCCTTGTTTGTAAAATTTATTTGACTCCCGTTTTAATCTCAACATATGATTTGAGTGGTGGCAGTGGCGTAGCTAGTTCCGATTGGGCCCCCGTATCAAAACTACTTCGGGACCCTTTTTTTTGTAATGAAAGCCCTCTTAGTGGTACTGCAGTTACACATTTTGAGACCCCGTATCATTGATACGGTGGTAGCTACGCCCCTAAGTGGTGGCCACTAATGATAGAAAAATAGCTTTAGAGAATCTCTTTTAAGATTCAGTTCAGGTACTCCCTCCTGTTGAAAATCGTCATATATGCATAGGCAAATTAAGCTAGTTGGAGGCCCATGAGCTCCAGAGTCGAAAAAATTCACTGACCTTAAGTTCTCAAAATAAAATGTATAACTAATGATAAAACTCAATGGGGAAAGAAAAATCTTAACTTTATTTTAAAATTTTACTAAAGAGCTTAAAGTTTTTCTACATAACTTTCTGCCTTGATTTGGTATCGTCTTTGTAAATATCCTTTAGTTTTATTTGGCTTTCTTCTTAATATGAGGTAACAATCACTTCAAAAAATACAGTTATGTGTTCTATAGCAGTTTCATATATCTCAGCTATTCGGCATATGACAGAAAATGAATTCAGTATGGAATGTTCCATTTTTCAAATTCATGAACCACCTTTTTTACTTTTACTGAAAATAATTTTTTGCTGCCTGCCAGCTTCTTCAAACGAGAGTACCGATAAATCAGTTGCTTCTTGTTCCACTCTTCCTAATTCATTTCTGAAATTTTTGACATAATTTGCTAGAGATTTTAGAAGACTAGATCCTTTTAACTATTCACACTCAACTGATTGCATTGATTTGCTAGTATCATTTATTATTTAGAGTAGTATTCGAAATCATGGACATTAGTTTCATATTAGTCCATCCGTTTCAAAAGGAAACTTTCCTCCAGTATTGTGGGGTTTTTTCCTCATTTGTAACTCGGATTTCAGCGAGGTCTTCTTTATATGCGTACAGTTTTACAGTTAATATCTTTATTAGGGATTTAGAGCAACAAAGGCTATTATCCCATAATTTACTTTATATGCGTATATCCAAGTCTAGTAGCTCGTACGGCATCTGCCCTTGCTGCCATCGTGTAACCTGAAACTACTTTCACCGATGTTGGATGTTACTCATTTCTAGATTTTTATTTGAAATTTGCCAGCGATGAGAAGACACAGAAAAAAAAATAATAATTTCTGTACAAGTATAATATATTTAATCGCATCGTTATAACTTTCTGCTGCAAAATTTCCTACTTTGAAGACTGACTTGCACAAAAAGTATAAACTGTGTGCTTGGACTATATTTTTTAAATGCCTATGGATCTGAGTACCATCCCGACATATTGGGCGAATTATCAAATGATTGCTCTCTACAAATTTTAATATCCAATCCAAATTTATCTAAAAATTCCAATATTTGTTGTTCTAAACAAGAGGAAGTATGTCCTTCTATGAGTATAAATTGCACAAAACTTTCTTCTGTTTTACCGCTAGATGAGACATATCAAGACGAACGTTAATTGGTCAGCAGGCCCTCTTTTCCGCTTAGGTGCAAAAAATTGGTGAGTGAGAAAATTAATATTGCAGAGAGAGAACGTACAACCGCCTAGTATTTATTAAAATGCCAGTCATTCTCTTTCATTTTTATATCTAAATTATCAAATGTTCGTTTCGCTACCGGCCAAATTATTACGTAAATCGTTTTGCTTTTCTTCCCCAAATCAAATTTTATTTCATCTATACTGTTCTTAAATTTACATTCAACTATAAAGTCAAAATGTTTATTTTAATTAATACTTTTGTTTTTAATAGAAAGGAGACTGAGAATTGTTGAAGTAATCCAATATCACCCATTTTCAGTTTTCATGTCCCTAATTTAATGTTACTGAGTTACACAAGCAAAGATTTTGCCACTTTCTTCTAGTAAGCTATGGTAGTGATTTTTCCCTTTTGTGAACATGATTTGTCTATGCAGAGAATGTTCAATAGTATGACTATGAAAATTATCTGAAATTTTAAACAGCTTTAGCGATAAGTTTTAAAATTTTAATTTATCCCGAATCATACACAATTTATTGAAATGCTTTTAAAATTTCAGAAATATTATCCCAGTGTGTTAGAGTTGGAATAATAGTCGTATTTTAAAAAATGAATTTAAAAACTGCATTGATCTTTGTTTAAATTAAACAAAAGAAATTGAATACAAAGGAGTATAACTTTTCAGTCCACTTAAATTCTAAAAATGACAGCTTCCTGTTGTGTGGAATTTTGTTGAATGAAATGTTATATCTTATCAAAGCCTCCACATAAAAAGTATGCAAAGATAGCATATCAAGTTATTGAATATTGATTGAAATTTTATACATTTGAAACAATTTTAAAAATGTAAAATAAATAAATTATTCAACAAAATAGTAAATTATAAGATCAAATACATCCTCACTAAATTTTACATACATTGAAAGATCAAGAGGAATAGTGAGAGCAAATGTTATTCCTTCCTATCAAAAATGTCATTTCAAAATGAATGGCTGCTTCAATTTATTAAGATGACCAGATTTTGAAGTTCAAAATTTAACATATATAGACTTTCTTACAAATAAATTATTTTATTATAGTAGTTATATTGTGGTGGAAGTGGTATGTTGATCAAGAAATATTTATACCAAATTAAACAATTTTTGTTTTATTTTTTAATAACGATATATATATAAGAAAACAAATTAAAATGCAGGATTCATTTTTTTAAAAAAATAATAAATCTGTGCAGCCCTTTTAAATTATTTTGAAGTAGCCTTATATTTTTCAAAACATCTTTTTCTGTTATGATCTTATTCAAGTCGGAGCAATTTTGTTAACAAAAATTGTTGAATGCTAATGTTGTTAAATGTTACTGTTGAATTGTTCATGGAGCTAAATATTCGCAAAGTTGCAGCATTAGTGCCAGGAAGAAAAAAAAGGGGGAACTCGGACAATTTTAAACATTTGAACAACTATAACCTCAGGTTCTTATTAAAATATGCAATTATATTTCCATCTACCTCTGAAATTGGCACATCTTATTGGACTAAGTGAAGGCATTTCTAGACAGAGCAGCATTGATAATTAAAAAATATATGCTATAAATTTGGGACCAAAAAATGAGTAGTGAAAAATCGAAGCAAGCATTGAAAATTCGGGAATAATGTATTATTAAGTTCAAAAGAAATTATTAAAGGAATCAAACATGAGAAGGAAAAAATGTATTAGTCTTTCTTCTTAACAACCCCCAAATTAAAAAAAGGTGGAAGAAAAATGTATACATTTTCTTCATTGAAGTAAAATTTTCAGGCAAAATAGATCTCATTTTTTAAAACAAATATTTAATCTGTATATCTCAATACATTAAATTAAAATTTTTATTTCAAGAAATTATAATCCAATGAAAGAAAGCATACACTGTTGTGTAATAATTTATTAAAAACAGGATTCTTATTTTTAAAAAAGAATTCTGTATAAGAATTATTATTATTATTTATTTTTTTTCAAAATATAACAAAACCCCATTTTCACTGGAATGTGTGCTCCGAGCAAAATATACGTCACAGTATTTTGAAAATTAAGGATTATTTTCCTGCCATTAATAATTATTTTTGAAATACTTAGAACTTACTTTAAAATTCTCTCTACTAAGTATTGCTAAAAACCCCACTGTTTCATAAATTTTACTTTTAAAATTAAAAAAAAGTACATTAATATTACTGAAGATTGAAATGATTATAACACTATACTTTTTAACAAATTTTTTAAAAATATATACTGTTTTCAGCTTCATACTATAGAATTGTAAGTTCAATCACTTCATAGCTGAAATATGAATCTTATTATGAGCAATGGTTATAATGGATTTTGAGAACAGTAAGAACAGAACTGAAAAATAAATTATCCTCTTTATACATGAGCTAAACAATATAAACATAATTTCCGACTATTTTTTAACAGAAAAATTATATGGAATTCAAGTCAATTTTTGTTTAGTATAGGCTAAGAACAATTTTAATTGTAAACAGTATATTTAAAAGGCAATGTATGTAATTCCTACCATTTTATAACAGTCAATATATAAATAAATATAAAACACAATTTTCTTTTATCATTAATATAATAT
>BMAV01006213.1:240473-252568 GCA_019973955.1 Trichonephila inaurata madagascariensis | reverse complement strand
AAAAATCGGGTGCATGTAACACAGGCTTCCCAGAAAGCTTTTCTTTTAACATTTTAAATGACTCATTACATTTGTCATTCCATACAATTTTACCCTTTTTATTAACCCCCTTCAACAAATCTGTTAAAGGTGCGACTATAGTGGAAAACATAGGAATGTATTGTATAGTACCCAGCTAATCCTAAAAAAGCTCTGATTTGTGTTTTAGTAGTAAAAATCGGAAAATTTTGAATTGCTTCTCTTTTAAGCTCAGCAGGAGAACGTTTCCCTCGACCTACAATGTTACCAAGGTATTGTACTTCCTGTTGTGCAAATTTGCACTTAGAGGGTTTTATTGTAAAATTAGCCTTTTTTAATCTTTCTAAAATTTCTTGTAAATGTTTTAGATGTTCCTCCCACGTTTCCGAAAAAATTGCAATGTCATCTAAATAAGGAGTAGCATATTTTTCACATCCGGTTAAAATTTCGCTCATCATTTTGCTAAAATAATAAGGAGCATTTTTAAGCCCAAATGGCATGCATAAAGGCCTATATACGCCGAAGCTGGTAGCAAATGCAGCAATTTTCTGGGCCTTGGGGCTTAGCGGAATTTGCCAGTAACCTTTAGTTAAGTCTATCAACATAATGAACTTGGCTGCTGCCACAGTTTCAACGCGTTGTTCTATATTAGGGATCGGATAAAACTCAGTGTGCGTGTCATTTCATTTAATTTTCTGTAATCGGTACAGGGTCTAGAGTCTCTACCTGGCGTCTCGACAAGGATCAAAGGTGAAGTATACTCAGATGGTCCTGGTTCGATAATTTTGTATTTTAGCATCCTTTCAATTTCAGCCTTTAAAATTTCGTTCTGCCTATTTGTCATTCTATAGGGCTTATGTTGTACTCGTTTGTCACTAATTAAATCAATATCATGTTCCACTAGATTGGTTTTCCCTGGAATGTTTGAAAATATAGCAGAAAACTTAACTAATAGTTTTCCCAACTACATAATTTGCTCAGCACCCAGTCTTTCTTTGAGTTTATTGTTTTCTACAATTTCCCTGAAATCAAATACATTCGGGTCAGTTAGCATATAGGGAAAATCTTCCTCCAATTCTGATGGCTCAGTAATCTCCTTGGTATCAACAAGCACCACGTTCAAAAGCTCAGGTCTCTTATGATAAGGTTTTAACATATTAATGTGGTACACCTTATTTCCTTCCTGATCTCCGTCAAAAGTAACCACATAGTTCGTTTCGGATAAACGTTTCTCTATCATACCTGGCCCTTTCCATTGAGGAGCAAGCTTATGGGGTTGGTTTAGGGTTAACACTAGAACAGCATCTCCCTGCTGAAATTCCCTTTTTATGGCATTTTTAACATACCATTTCTTTCTCCTGTCCCTCACTTCTTCCATTCTAACTGTAGCCAAGTCCCTACATTTCTTCAATCTATTTATTAACTCGAAGACATACTCTACGACGGTGTCTTCTTTTTCTTTAGGATCTAACCAACTCTCATACAATAAAGTGACCGGGGTTCGAAGATTGTTTCCATATACTAATTTGGCCAGACTAAAACCTGTACTTTCATGTTTCACTGTCCGCAGAGCGAAGAGAGCAGCCGGCACTTGACCCAATTTGGGGCAGCCTCAATGCATAATACCTTTAAAACCTGTTTTACCGTTCGGTGGAAACGCTCCACCGGGTTGCTTTGGGGGTGGTATACTGAACTCCGGGAATCCTTGATGTCAAACCTCTTAAAAAATTCGACAGTCAAGCGGCTCATGAAAGATGGTCCTTGATCTGTCTGTATCTCCCTCGGGAAACCCATCCGACTAAAAGCCTGCAAAAGTGCATTGACTACAGATTTTGAGGTTATATCCGGCACCGGGATGGCGTCAGGATATTTGGAGGCTAAACACATAACTGTAATGAGGTATTCGTTGCCTTCATTGGATACAGGCATAGGCCCACAAGCATCTACATTAATTTTACTAAAGACCTCAGAAATTACTGGTACAGTCACCAAAGGGGCTTTCTTTTTATCATTGGTTTTCCCCACACGTTGGCAAGGGTCTCACGTTTTTACAAAGTCTTCGATTTCTTTGTAACAATTTGGCCAAAAGAAATGTCTCAGTAACTGGTCTTTTGTTTTAAGAACTCCTAAGTGACCAGAAATTCCATCATGACAAATTGTTTTGATCTGCTCTCTAAGGGTTTCCGGGACAACAATTAAACACTCATCTACCCCTAACCTATTTATTTTCTTTTTTACCAGAATCCCATTTTTAATCCCATAGTCTGCCTCATTTCCTTTTTTGACTAACTCTATTATTGGGGCAAGTTCTTTACTTTCTTCCTGTTCAGCAATAAAAGTACTCAATTTTATTTGAGTCACTGGATTTATGGGGCTGTAACCGTCAACAGGAGGCAATATCTCTTCGTTTTCTAAGTTATCTGTACCCTCTTCCAAATTTAACTCAGTCTGTTCATCAATTTGGTCTGACTCATTAAAAATCTCATTCTCCTTACTTTGTCGCGTCTGCGAGCAAATAACTGCAGTATTTACTTTTCCGACATCCGAGGAACAATTTTCCTCAATTCCTTGGAGAAGAGCCGCAGCTTGATTACCCAAGATATACCGCCCTTGATCCAAGTGGTTCCCTATCACTGCTGCTTTCGATGTTACTGTACCCAAATCGCATTCAATTTCCACCTCAGCAACAGGTAAGCATGTCGTGATCGTCCAGGAGATGTCGAACCCATACATGCTCCCCCTTCATTCTGTCTCTATCTACATATTTTTGGCAAATAACATCTACTGTTGCTCCAGTATCTCTCAGAATTGACATTCTAAAACCGTTTACTTTTCCTTTTGATGTATAAGGATCTAAGAGACTCCCTTCCGACTTCACGCCTATTCATCACAACTCTGCTTTCTGAGTTTTCAAGTTAGGGCATTGTGGACATAAATGGTTGAAAGACCCACATTCATAGCATTGGAGCCTTTTCCTCTTATCGAAATTTAACTCTGGTGTTTTCCCTGAATTACGTGCATCGTTATAATTTCTAAAATGTGTGCCCTAAAAAGTTTTATTTCCTTTAAAAATTTTTCCATGGGAATGGTTATCACCTATTTGTCTATCTGCTGTTCTCAATTTATGGTTCACCAGTTTCAATTTCCCTCCAATCGTTTTTTTTTTTTTTTTGCATCTTCAAATTCCTCAATTTTCCCTACCAAATTTTTTGGCGAAGTAATTGTTGCCCATTCATCTAGGAAATGTTCCTTAAATTCATTTGGGGTACGCCTTTTAATTTGATCAACCAACATCAGATCTTTTAACTGTTCAAAAGTTTCTATTTTTAATCCATTTAGCCACCCATCTAAAAATGTCGTAAGTTCGTGGTAAAAATCGTACCACGTAGCATCCGAATTTTTCTGCATCTTAACCAGAAATTGTCGAAACTTCTCTGTGCTTAATTTAAACCTTTTAAGCAACACTTCTTTAATATGTTCATAATCACTAGCCTGCTCCTCAGGCTCTCTAGCGATTATATTGTTTACCTCAACCGGAAGGATGCCAATGAGATATGTCACCCATTGATCCTTGGGCAAGTGTAGAACTTTGGCTTGCCTCTCGAAAAGTTCTAAGAACAGACTTATATCATCATTTTTTAAATTAAATTTAGGCATTAGTTTTTGAAAATTTTGATTAAATGTCGTTTCATCTACAGATTTAGTAACAACAATGTTCTGCTTTATTCTAAGGCATTCTAGCTGAAATTCTCTCTCCCGTGTCTCCTTTTCTAACTGGACTTCTCTTGCTAATGTTTCCTTCTCTAAGTTTTCACTCTCCATCCTTTCATTCATAACAGTTTCTATTAAATTTTTAACGAATTCATCCTCAAAATTTTTACTACCTATGATTATTTGTTTTAATTCTATCACTTTCATGTCTTCTGAAACTGCTTCCCCCAACTCTGTTGCAACAAGGACTAAATCCTTTTTTTCCTTTTCCCAAAAATGTCATATTTTTTTTATAAATAATTTAAGCTTTAAGCAATTAATAATTTAAGCAGTGGAAACACAGTTAATACAATAGATAGAAAAAAAATCTGCTATAACTAGTGATTTTCAAAAATACTTAGTATTATCTTCCTTCCGGAAGAAGACAAACAATTTCTCAATACTGCACTGGTGTGCTTTCTAGTGACCCCCTTTGAAACGTGGGGAATCGGTAATCTGGTAATTTTCGAGGTTCAATGCACCCTCGCTTGGGTAGGTCCAAGGTCGCAAAACAACAAGTATCTTAGAGCTAGCTCAAATTCTACTCGACGTATTATAACACAATACACAAAAATATACAGATCAAATAATATCACAATATATTTTATGCTTAAACACTTCACATTTAAATGCACTGAGGTGCTATTTATTTATTTCTTAAGGGGAAAATGTTTCCCTCAACACCAGAAAATACACACACATAAACGAAAAATTTTTCGTTATATTCAACAACACTCTAAGTGTTTAAAAATATTATGCACTGATGTTCCTATGGGAATGATTTCCCGAATTCACATAAACAATAAGTAACTAAATTATACTTTATATTTTCTGGCCTGGAAATGAATAATGTGGAGAACACATACCTTTCTCTCTTGTCAATGATCTCGGTGGAACCACCAGTTTTTACAGTCTGTAACGTCCTAAGCATCTAAGTTATGACACTTTTTTGGTATTTTGAAGTTTTATTTTCACGCACACATGACAATTCACAGACATTAAATAATTTACATTATATACACATTTTAAGAAAAAATCATTAATATTCCAAGTGTTGACATTTGTAGGGAAATAATTCCTTACGCTCGCTGATGGAGCTAAAAATATAATCTCTCTTGCTGAGAGGAAATCACACACTTTCAAAAGCTCTACACGCTCATAGATAGAGCACACAAAATCTTTGCTTCTCTCGTCGAGGTGGTCACACTCCCAATTTCCACACTGCGCTCACTGGCTGAGCCCGCAGAATCAACCGCTCTTGTCGAGAGGTAAGCACCGACTTCCTCTGGCTTGGCACTCGTGCATGCGCAGTGCTTCGGATCAGTCCGCGTTGCCACCTAGAGTTTTAGAAAAGGTCTAGAGTTCGTTACAATATGCTGCACAATATTTATTAAACACTCTAAATATGAATTCAAAAGATCAAATTAGTCTATCACTATTCTAAAAAATATGTTAAATTAAAAATCATTTTGATGTGTAATTTTTGTAAGCATCTACATTTAATTGTATAGAATTTTCACTTTTAAATTCAGTCTTAAATTTTGATAAATTATGTCTTTGAAATATAAAACATTTTGTAGAATTTTTTAGTTCATTAATAAATATTGAATGTTTTTCCTTAAAAGTATATTTTCAACTGTTTACTCATTTTCTGCATAATTTTATCTAAAGCATTTATAAAAATCTTTGTATTGTTTTCTTTTATAAGTTTACAAGTCTTAATTGTCATTGTGCTCTCCATTGTTTTTCTGATTATCATAAAACTGTTTTTGAGATAAAAAAAATTTTAAATTGTTATTTAAACCTTCAAGTTTAAAATATTTTCCTTGTATAAATATTTCTAAAGTACAGGATTTTTTTTATTTTTTTCTCCAGTGGATTTTGGTCGCACTTTTTTTTTTCTTTTCAAGAGTGTGTTAAAAGGGATAGAAAAATATATAATGGATATATTTTTATGTTCATAAATGTGTAGATTGTATTTGTCCATTTTTTGTAATTGTATGTAATATGTAGTATAAAAGTACCTTGTTTTTTTCATTTGCATCTCGTAGAAATGTTGATAGTGTTTTAAATTGACAATGTTATTAAAAATTTAATAGGGAAATATTATGCAAGTTCAAATGTTTTGATTTGCAGTAATATAATAATTTTTCTTCGATTTTGAGATTTTTTAAATGGTTAAAAATACCCATGTTATATTGTTAGTTGAGACTAATAGTTCTTTTATTTAAATTAGTTAAGTTATGAAGGAGTTTTATACTGTTTAAATTTATTTTTTGAAATTAATTTGTTGTTGAAATATTTTTGTCAATACTACCTTTATTTCAATTTGTTATAATAAAATCTCTGGAGGAATTTTATTCAGCTGAAATTTATTTATTTAAATTAATTTGTTGTTTAAAATTATTTTATGTGAAATTTTTTTTTTATACTGTAATATTTCTGTACCTCACTCTAAAACTCTGTAAACAAGAAACTAGAAAATAAGCTCCTGGCTAAGACATTACCCTTGTCTCTAGTTCTAAATTTCAGTCTTTTATCTTTTGTTGTGTTAAAGCATATCTGATAGGGATAAAATTTAATAAACAGGAAGATAGTCATTTTACTAAGTAAAATGAAATGATTTATATTACACTGATCAAGGATTATTTTCTCAATAAGTGGGAAGACTTATGACCCTGAAATTCCCCTGATATCTTTTCCCTGGGTTTTATTATCCTTTTTTAAATTATAAAATCCCTATTAGAATATTCTAATTTATTTTTTTACTCTTTTTCTTGTCAACTAGTATTTGTCATTTTCTTTCTTCTTTTCATTGAAGTCTAGTTTTCATATATAGTCTGTTTAGCACAGCATTTTTAAATTTGGTACTTGTGTAAATAAAATCTTAATCACTAACTCATTATTTCTGTTATCCAAATGTACTGAATACGTAATAACACTTTACCACAATGAAATCACATTATTCAGGTGTAAAACTTTTGCTGAGAACGTTAATTAATATAAATCCGCTATGAAATGTTGAAATGTCAGAAATAGTCTAAAAAATCTTAAAATTATGAAAAATACATATATTGTTGCTTTCAGAATTTTGTGACGCCATGTTTGGCAAGCTTTATTAAAATTTCTGCAGATGACACCATGTGTATGCGATCTGCGTACAAAAGTTTTAAAACATCACTTTAGACGAAAATTAGTGCATTTACTGCTTAAATACACATTAATAATACAGTATTTTAGGAAGAAGAATATTTTGCTACATGAATAATGACTTTAATCACTTCAGAAACACTAATTCTGCTTTTTTTACTTGAAAAAATGGGAGGTTTAAAGAATTAAAGTAACTCTAGATTACGCCATGAGACCACGTCATTATATACGTGTTCTGTCATACTCACCATAACATCCTAACAATCATTCATTTCGAAAAAGCAATGGTCAAGTGACCTTGAGATCAGCTGACTGTTTTTTCCTGCTTAAATTTTGAAATGGTGAGAAGGGGAATGGCATGAACAGAACAGCTGTGGAATGTTGTGGAGGAGGGGTTTGGAATCTATTTTGGGCATTGATATTGGGGTTATTGTGGGGCAATGATCTTCAAACTTTTTGAATTCACAGAACCCCTAGAACTAGGTGTTTTTGTGGAACCCCTAGAACTAGAAAGTATTTTTGTGGAACCCTATTCCACACATACTTAGAAGAATATATCTTAAAATAATATTTAAAGTATATCAGGATCTTATAAGTACTTTTTGTAAAGGCAATTAAAAAAGTATTGCATCTATTATTAAAAATTTTAATCTACTTTTGATATAATTTACTAATTAATAATATTAATATGTAATCCAAGTGACACCCACCCATGCATTATGTTTAGTAACTAGAATATGGGCTTGATTTTTTCACACAAACCGTCGAAGTCTAGGCCTATTGAAATTAACTGCAATCACATTACATGTTCTGAGTTTAATTTATTTCTATACTTTGTTTTTATAGCCCCTTATGCCAAGAAACATTTTTCACTTATATATATTGTTCTGGATGGCATTAGAGAAATACTGTGTATTTTGCATGAATTTTCAACAAAAGATTTAGGAGCTGTCCTTGCTTAAATTTAGAATTTTGACATCAAATCTGTTGATAGGTCGATAAGTTGTTAACTCTCTCTTATTGTAGGTGTTTTCTCAACAACTGTCAAAAGGTGCATTTTCGATTGAAAAACTATTTAGTTTTGCAAGATATTGTACTGAGTATACAATTATCTCATGGAACCCGGGAATAGTAAACAATAAAATATTTACAATCTAGTAGGTAATATATAAAAATAAAACATTTTCATATCGTTTATGTTATTATAATAAAAGTTTTAAAAAGTATTGCAAAAAATAAAGTTATTTTATAGAAAAATAAAATTTTCAATTTCTTAATGACAGGTATGAACTTTAAATTCTTGTGCTGATACAAACTTCACAGAGAATGTGAATCCATTTTGCATACACATGTGTAATTTTCTTTTCGATTTGAAGTAACGCGAATGTTTCAAAAATCTTAGTTCAGGCTCTGTAGAGAAATCCTAACTATATATATAAAGAGAGAGAAAAAAAATATATTTACAGGAAGCATTTTCCATAAAAGGAAAATGTGTTGAAAATGTCATTTTTTTTCTTCATGTTTTTGCTATAAAATTACATTTAAACAGTTTTTTTTTATTATAATATTCTTAAAGCAATTTTATATGCATATTCTAATTAAATTGACTCTAGATATAAAAAAAAACAACCTCATTCATTGTATGTTTTTTTAAATCACTGTTCCGAACGTAGTCAGTGATCTAAAATTTCTGTTTCAAAGAATTGTGTGTAGCTGTGATTCTATTTTTAGCATGTAATAATCTTCTCTGTCGAGAAGTAATAGGTATGCACATATAATAGAAATTTTTAAAGTTTAATCTAATTATTAAGTAAATACTACTCTGTGCTAATGGATCATATAAACAGAATAAAAAATTCGTAAAATAGAATTATGCACAGATTTCAAAAATAAATTATTTCTGTATTAGGAAAGGAAGTCCTTACCGAAATTTAAGACCATATAAAAGAGCAGCCATGTAGAATAATACCAAAATGGATTTCATTCTTGATATTTCTCATTAGGAACAAACTTCAATAATTAGATTTGTAAATTTTTAAGATAAAAGGTTAACTATATAAATGAATTTTTACTGGGTTTATAAAGTAATTTATGTGACTGGAGCAGTACTAGAAAAAGAGAGAGAGATTAACGTCACTGTATAAAGCAACAAGAGCAACTTTTTTTCCCTTTATAAATTGCTTTCTTAACATGTCTAGAATACGGTGGGAAAGTGATTTTTTTAAAATTTGAAGTCGTTATAAAGAAGCAGGTGTTGAAAGAGCAGCTGTTCGGTGCGCTAAGTTAAGATTTTCATTGTTTTAATTGGACTTGAAACATTAAACGCGTTTTTCTCAAAACTGTGTTTTTCAAACTTTCCTCCATCATATCTCAAGAACAGTTTAACCGAATAACTTCAAATTTATTGAGTGGACTCAGCACATTTAACAGCACTAAGCACTCAGCACATTTAAGCTTATAGATTAAAACGTCGTTAATTTTTTTTTATTTCAGATAACCCAGTCAGCCGGGATTGTGGATGAAGTGAGCATCCATTTTTTCCAGGTGGATGTGTTCAGAGCGCTATAACTCACGTTCTTTTGGATGTTTTTGGCTAAAAATGTATATACATATTCTTAAGATGCATATAAATAAATGATGAAAAACGTAAAATTTTATCATTTTACTGGTCGGCAAATTTTTTTAAAAAAAAAATACTTAAAATACTGGCTGTCCTTATGGATGAACCCCCTTATAATGCTCCAAGCTATAATATATTTAAAAAATTGATATTCATTTTGCAGGATTCATTCAATACTAGGTTTGATGATTTTCAAGATGATAAAAAAATACTCATCTTTTCACAAATTACTTTTTTGAGCACTTAAAATGAATGAGTGAATACTTACGTTACACTGTTCAGCTACAGGAGGGCTTTTTGGCTACGGACCTCATAATTTTGAACCATGGTCAAGTGACAAGGACGTCACCTGAGATAGTACCCCCTCTCCTAACTGCCACACCAACGGGAGGACATTTGATCTCTCGACAGATTTAACGTGCATCGCACCGCTACACGGTGGGTCTTTTGTGGTACTAGGCTCGAATCCGTGACATGCCAGCCACGATCCAATATTTGACCATTAGAACACAGCACTTTAGAACCATTCTTTGATGTGTAGAGACAAGAGGACACAAAAATAAAATTAACGTAAAAATGCCAAATTTGATAAATTCTTTCAGCAAGCATATGGGTGGTGTGGATCACCACGACTGGTTAGCTGGACTTTACTCCATTAAAGTTCGCGGAAAAAACTTTTTATACGTTCATTGGATATGGATATGGAAAACGCCTGGATAATTCACAAAATTCTCAACAAAGATGAAACGTTAATTTTGAAGGAGTTCCGCGAAGAGCTGTAACAACAGTCCATCTAAAAAAACTGTAATAAGAACGAGAAGTAGGCCTAGAATCTCGACTGTACCTTCTTATGCAAAAGAAGACATTCGTAATGATAGTGTGGGTCATTTTTTACTAAAGCAAGAAAAACAACATTGTTGTCAAAAAGAGCGCTGGAAAGGAAAACCAAAAACATACTGTGGCAGATGTGACAAAACGCTTTGTCGTGCCTGCTTTCGACCTTTCCACCAAAATTGGAGTGAACTTTAACTGAGAAGTGAAATATTTTCTCTCTCTAAACAAGAAAGTATTATTCAAATAAAAAAAAAATTTGTACTCGGAAATAGCTTTTCAGCATTGTAGAGAACACTAAAACATGTAAGTGCAAATTTTATCCCCTTTATCACCAGTGTCCTATTTGAGGATGGGTCAGATTTCTTATATAAAATAAATAAATTTTTCAAATTTTGTTATATTTAGTTTGTTTAGAGTTGACTAACTTTATAAAAAATACAATTCTTCTCAAATTTGAACAAAATAAATAAATTGGAATAAAATGGGTTAACGAGTTGAAAAAAAGTTCACACATACAATAATGTATACTCTATACTGTCATTGTGAACGATTTCATTCATTTACCTATACTAATTTACAAAAGAAGGGGTGGGTGGTCCGTGATGCCATAAGGTAAGAAATAAACAAGAGTGGCTAAGCCATGCCCCTATCCTCTCCTTACAGCGGCCGGTTGCTAGTCCAAGATACGGTGGGGGATAATGAAATGACTCTTTACAGAGCATAAGCAAAAAAAGGATGATTCCTCCGGAACCAAAACATGCAAGGTAAGAACTGAAAGAAGGACTCTAGAAAAGTGAAGAGCGTAACAGTTCAAAGTGCCTAGGACGTTTGTGAGGTTAAAAACGGCCCTGTTCTTGCACTGGGCCAAAGATAGCTCTGAGAATCTTTCTCT
This sequence comes from Trichonephila inaurata madagascariensis, assembly GCA_019973955.1. NCBI lineage: Eukaryota > Metazoa > Arthropoda > Arachnida > Araneae > Nephilidae > Trichonephila > Trichonephila inaurata. The sequence continues at coordinate 241,304 of BMAV01006213.1, read as the reverse complement.
CAAACATGCCCAGTGACGCGTAACATCTTTGTTTAAAGTCCAAGTTTTCCTTACATAAAGTAAGACAGGTAATATTAGCATTTCGTAAGTTTTTAATTTAGTTTTGAGGCTGGTCTAATTAGATCTTAATTGCAGTGAAAATAGTAATTGGACTTTCTTTGATAAGGGGATTTTCATGGTTAGAAAGACTATTGGAAAACTGGACTGCTAGGTGTGTGGCATAGGTTTTTATAAAAAATATTTTGAAATATCTATAATAAGTTTCTAAATACACTGCTGGCTACCGTAAATGCAACACCAAGAAAGACAAGAGATAGCACAACAAAATTTATTTTGTAGATAACACGTATATATATATATATATATATACATAGACCAAGTATCAAATGATTAAATTTATAGACTTCTGTGTAGTGTGGTTCCTGCCAGAATCAGTAGCCAGAGTAGCCGCCATTGTTGGAGATCACCGCTGCCACACGCCTCGGCAATGATTCAAAGAGACTTTGGATGTGTTCTTGGGGTACAGCAGACCAAGCAGCTTCCACACGTTGTCAAAGTTGATCTGGTGTGGTAGCTGGGAGTGTAATCTGGGTCAATCGTTGAGCAACTATGGACCACATGTTTTCTATCAGCGAAAGATCCAGAGAGCGAGCCGGCCGGGGAAGCAATTCAATCTGGTGATTGAAGAACCTTTGGACAATGCATGCCACGTGTGGTCGGGCATTATCCTGTTGAAATATGGCTGTGGTCAAGCCCTGAAGGTAAGAAAAGACAACTGGCTCCAACACCTCGGCCATGTAGCGCTGGCTGTTTAAAGTACCGGCAATGCGT
>BMAV01006213.1:199635-212690 GCA_019973955.1 Trichonephila inaurata madagascariensis | reverse complement strand
ATCAGGATTGCTGTTAGTCTGAGAAAATCTTTTAAATTTTCGATAAATAAATAACCTTTTGATGTTGACAGCTTTAAAAATCTTTGATGCGCTCTTTCTTTGATGCAGCGAAATATCTGCCACACGCTAAACGAAGAAGTTAAATCAGAGGTTCCCAAACTTTTTTTTTTTGTCTCGTAGGCCCCTTGTCATGTTTTTCGTCTTTGGATAGACCCTTGCTTACCTAATATTAAAAAAAAAAAATTGCAAATTTATCAGCTTAAACGTCTTTTTGACAGCTGGTATAGAATGTTTACTTTAAAAAAATTTAAATTTTTAACTGTAGTGAAGTGTAGTGCTTAAAACTTAAACGCATGTTAATTAATTTTACATTTAGTAATACATGAAATAACTGTTGCATAAAGTAACTGAGCAACAAAAAAAAATGCTTTTAATGGGAGGGATTAATTTGGGGCTTCAATAACAAATTTTCAACATTTGACATCAATCATGTCGAGTTTACTAACAGAGGAAATTAAGGGTCCATTCTTTTTTATTATTATTATTTTAGATTGTGACAACTGCGGTGAATTTCTTGCTCTGTAGTAAAAGCAATTGAAAAATTTCTCATGACATTCTATAATTCGGGGTATGTTTCTTAAGAGGACTTGGTACCCCAAAAATGACCGACCTATCGTTTTTTTTTATTTTTATTTAATCTTATTCTTTGCATTATTATCTTTCGATTGATATAACATCTGTGCAAGTCGTAAAGTTAGAAATTGAAGAAAACTTCATTTGAAAACAAATTAGACAATTCGGCCACGCCCCCCCCCCGGTTTGGAAAAAAAAGCTAATAAAGGGGCGGGGATAAAAAAAAGTTACGTGGTAAAGAGAAGTAATAACTATAAAAAAAGAATGTGTAGTATATAAAGCAGAATATTTTCGAGGCAATACAATAATGTAATTTTTCTTCTTTGTGAAATGTGTGCATGTAAAATTTTTGAGAATATAAAGGCATTTTATATTAATAATTTCATAACTTCAGCTCTTATTCCTGATATGTTTTTCATACAAATGTAATACTTCAATATTATGTGAAGAAAAAAACTAAACTTTCTGTCGTGACAGAAAAAAAATTTTTTTAACATCTCTTGAATTTTCTTATGCAATTAATACCTTCTTAAAATGGATCATTTATAAAAATGTATGGGTTGAAAAAATACGAAAATGCAATTATTTTCAAGAATATATAACTAATTTCTTAAAGTTGTTTTTTAAGTTTATTTAAGCTGATTATAATTTTTTTTTTCGGAATTATAAACTTTAAAGTGGTTTTTCTCAGTTTGTGTATTTCGAAACATTAGTGCATTCAAAATGCTACTCTTTCCACAACTATTTACCAATAACTTCCATTTTTTTGCTGTGTGTTGCATATAAAGCATGTAACAAAATTAGGAATCCATTTTGCTGTAAACTGAATACTTTTTTTAAAAAAAAATTAAAATATAAGAGATATTGGCTTTTTCGTTGATTTTTAGCATGTATGTCAACATTTTATTTTTTTTTCTCAAAAACGAATTAAGTTATCGTAAAATCAATCCCTAATGTTTTTTATAACATCCATAAGAATATTACAAAAAAAATTTCAGGTTAAAAAATTAATAATTACAAAAGAAGTAAAATTTTAAAATTTTCCAAATTTTCTTCAAAAAATTTAAATTTTTAAAATTGTGTGAATAATATGTGAAAAATTTCATCTATTATTTTCTGGAATAGAAACACTATATAAAATGTTAAAATATAATTTTTAAATACATAAAGAAAGTAGCTCAAAGGGTGCGAAGTCCTCTTAAAGCCAGAATTGCCGACATCCATTTTTAAACTTTACTTTAAGGTCTTCGTTGCTGCCTATTCCGATCAATATGCAATATGACATTTACTTTCTTCAATGTGACAATATGATTTCTTTGTCTACTGTGGTATTACCATAGTCAAAGCATTCTCAAACGTAGTTTTAAAATCTGAATAGCATTTAAAGGAATGTAGATTACGACGTCATGTTCCTGACTGATTGTCTGTGTCAAAATGAGAAACTGAGAAAATTCACGACGTCCAATATTATACACCTTTAAGCTGAATTCTGGCAAGGAACACTGAAATGATTGTCCTTGTTTTAATAAAATACGTGCTGCCACCTTGCAACAGTGCAAATTAGCCTCATTAAACTTAGTAAATAAATCTGTTAAATAAGTAAGAAATCTGGTTTCCCCTTGATTACATTTTCTTTTAAAATTAGTAACGATCTGGTTTAATGACAGACACTACCGCACGTTGACCCCCATTTACTGCTCATGGACCTCCAAACCATTTTTTCACTGACATCGACTTCTTGCAAGTCGTCGTAGACCCCTGTGGGTCGATACAGACCACTTCGGGAATCATTGTGTTAGATTAAGAGGTTATCATAGAATAACTGGCCATTTTCATACAAAAGAATTAAAGCCCCAGAAGTACCTTAAAACAAAAGTATTGTTGCAACGGCGGGCTTATAATGACCACAGCCGAAAAGTATGAAATGCCGGCATTCTATAGAATGCCTTGGCATTGTATAGAATGCCTGACGTTTTTAGGCAAAGTATGAAATATGAGAATTAGTTCATACTTTGCCTAGGCATCGTATAGAATGCCCAGGCATTGTATAGAATGTCCAGGCATTGTATAGAATGACCAAAGCTGTTTAGGCAAAGTATGAAATATGGTCATGGTAAGGTTATTATATCATTGATGTACATTTCTAAAAAGTACAAATGTTATTCTGACAAAATATTGAGAGTGCCATTAAAAAATTGTTCAAAATACGTAAAGGAAAAAGAAAATTGTACGAAACAAAATTTGTTTTTCTTTTTTATAAGGGAAAACAAAATTTTCAAATAAAAAAAAATTAACCTACTTATTGCAACATGGTAGGCTTGAATGTCATTTTGAATAACACATTTCATTAGATTTTTTAAGCAAAGACCCTTCTTATTTTGGTACTTTGTTTTACATATACATTTGACGAATCCTTCACCGCTTCCATTGGAATGAGCAATTGCAACTCATAGAAGAGGAATTTCATGGCCAGGAATATTTTTAATTCTAAGAAAGTTCTTAGGGCACAAACTGCTGAGTGCCACTGATATTTGTATCGTATGCTATAGGTTGCCGACCCCTACTATATAGACCATGACTCCTTATCGAAAACTACAGCTTGCTTCTCCATTTTCATGCAGGGCAGGGAAAAAAACAATTTTTTGTTGAACAATTTTAAGTGAAATTGAATATTTTTACACTCCTGAACAAACCACAATGTGCAATTGATAAGATCTGAGCCTGAGGCACGCATTAAAAGTCTCGCACCTTGGCACACAGTATTCGAAACGAATCGGAGATGTATTTCATACTTTGCCGGTTTATCATTAGGCATTCTATAGAATGCCTAGGCAATGTGTGAAATAAGAATCATTTTATACATTGCCGGCTAGTTTTAGGCATTCTATACAATACTTGATTTCATACTTTGCCGGTAACATATACACAAGGAATGCCCAAAAAGCTAAGGAGAGAGAAAAAATACAGACAGAGAGCTTATCATCCGGCTTTCATAATGGTGTGGTGGGGTGTCAGATATGAAGACGTCTCAGTGATTCATTTTAGCGAGAAAAAAGTCAAAACCCCGGTATAAGTTATCAAGACACTGTCTTACAACCAATGTTGAATATTGTTCAATAGAAACGATTAGACATTTTTCAATAGGATTTTGCTCCTGCTCATAAGGTGAGGACGACCCAGTGGTGGTTGAAAGAGAATGTACCGGACTCTATAGAACACAAAGATTAACCTTCCAGCAATCCGGATCAGGGACGTCTTAAGACTTTTTAAGGCCCTAGGCCTAGAGATGATGTTTTGAGGCCCTGGGGCCCTATGAAAAAGTCCTACCTGAAATCCTTCAAACCGTAATTTGAAACAAATAAATGTGCACGACTCACAATCTCAAGAACCTAAATACAAACCGGCTCGACCAATGACCGCATTCGACTAAATGAGTTTAATGTTTGTTTATGGTGTTAGGCCTAGAAGTGGACAATGGTCATCACGTAATAATAATACATCTTACCACTTTTGCCTGCTGATATGCAGTTTGAAGTTTCCTATTTTTTGGAGAATATGTATGGGAATAATATTTGACCATTAAAATTATCTGAATCATGATCTCATTAAGGTATCCGACTACGTTCGGAACCGTGATTTTAAAGAAACGCATATGGATATGCATAAATGGATAATTTTCATAATATTTAGTGTCACTCAGATTAGAATACATGCATAAATTTGTTTTAAGGACATTTTAACAAAAAATTTTTTATTTAAATACAATATTTCGGCAAAAAATTAACTTAGAATAATCTTTTTTTCAAAATGTTCTTTTGTGAAAAATGCTTCTATTATAATAATAATTTGCCTGTCTATAGCTCAGACCACTCTACAGAGGCTCAACTAGAAGTTTTGAAAAAATTCACATTATTTTCAGAGTTACAACCCATTGAAATATAATTATCGGCGTTTTCTTAAAATTGCTCCCCTCTGTTGTCATAAAATATGGATAAACCCACTTCTAAGTTATATATTTTAAAAATTCTAGTTGAGCCTTTGTAGAGAGGTCTGAGCTATATACAGGCAAAACATTACTATAATAGAAGCATTTTTCACAAAAGGAGAACATTTTGAAAAAAGATTATTCTAAGTTAATTTTTTGCCAAAATATTGTATTTAAATAATTTTTTTTTGTCAAAGTGTCCTTAAAACAATTTTATACATGTATTCTAATCTAAGTGACACTAAATATCGTGAAAGTTATCCATTTATGCGCTTTTGCAAAATCACGGTTCCTAACGTAGTCGAATACCTTAAGACAGAGTCGAAAATGAAACGAGACCCCCCCCCCTCCCACTGAGGTTGAAACACTGGGTCTGGGTCCAGTTGGCCCATGCCTTAAGGCGTCCTTGGTCCGTATTTAAATCCACTCGACCATAAATTAATTAAAATTGGTGTAGAAGGTGTGCCAAAAGGGGCATCCCAATTCAACAGTCTTAAAAGTTCTTCAAGAAAGCATCGGTGTGTGTCTCGATAGATGATTGTGTAAAGAGACTTAAAACCTATGTGAATAGAAAAAGTGATCCATTTGAATAAAAGGTGCATAATGTTACATTTAAATTCGAATTAAAACTTAAATATTCAGTTTTAAATTTCATCGCAAAGCTTTCCAACTCTTTTTTAATTTCATGAGAACATGTTAGAAGTGACATGGCTAGGTACTTACTCTTTCAATCTAAGTAATAAATACTCTTAAAACAAATATTAAAAAAAACCCACCCAATTATAAAGCTTTCTGTAAGTATAGATACTCATTCTTTGGAACTCTTAAATAAAAACTATTTGCGCTACCTTATCTTGTTGCACTTTACATCCTTTCCTTCTAAAAGCGCTATTTTCCCTACCATAAACCCAATAATTTCTTTATCTCCTCCAAAGTAGCCATATTTTAACTGAATCCGATAAAGCTTGGCAGGCATTTTGGCGGGAATTCCTCAACAATCCATTCTATTGTTTCTTTTCCAGCGTTTTTTTTTTTTTTTTTTTTTTCTTCCTCTGGGTAAAATAGGTGACAATTCATGTGAAGAGGAGGCAACAAATTACTCGAATGGTTGCGTTACATGATTTATTACCCGTTTAAAAGGGCTTGATACTCTTTTTGAAGGGCTTTTGTTTTTCCCACCAAAGTTTACAAGCCGTTTTGCAGAAATACCGTATAATCTGATTTAAAGGCTGTCAGGATATCAACTGCCAAAAAGTGCTGTTGGCGATAATTAATGACCGTCTTTTAATTCTTTCCAAGTATTTCGAATGAAAATAGGTAGTCTTCGAGGTTTTTGTTTTAGAGCAACGGTCTTCAAACTTTGCCGATTCCCAGAACCCTTGAAATTATAAGACATTTCCGGGGAACCCCATCCAAGCGAGCGAGCGCCTTAGAATATATCTTTAAATATTATTTTAAGGCTGTCTTCGGTTAATGTTAAAGAATACGAGCCGAATTTGGAACATTTTTTAGATTTAAAAGAAATGAAAAATTAATATAATATTCTGGCTTCACTATCCTTTAGAGAGCAGCATTTTTTTTTTTATCATACTGCCAATTTTTAACAGAGTTGATCCATTTTTTTTCTGGTATAAAATGTGTTTCGCGTTTTTTTCCTGTCCCGTAATGTTAAATGAGCTGTCCCTTCCCATATTCAAATGAGAAAAAAAAAAGCATTCATGGAATATTTTGAAATTTTTAAAACATTGTGTACTGTTAACAGATGTATGAGTTATAATGTTGCAAATTTCCATGAAAATTAAAGCAATTTTCTGTCTGAAAATGTGCTTCGCGTTTAGTTCAAGCTCTTGTATTTTTACCGAAAACAGCCTTAAGTAAATCAACATGTTATAGCAGAAGATCCCAAACTTTGTGTTACATATTCCTTACCATGTTTTTCGGCTTGGGGTCGACTCCTACTTATCTAACATTGAATTTTTGAAAATTTATCTACTTAAATGTCTTTTTGACAGCTGTGTGGTACATATCCACTGCTTTAAAAGATTTAAATTTCTAGCTGTAGTAAAGTATAGTGCTTAAAAAACTTAAGAAACATATGTTAATTAGTTAAATTAAAAGATAATTAATACATAAAAAAAATAACTGTTACATAAAACAGTTGACCAACAAACAAATGCTTTTAATAGGAGAGATGAATCTGAGGCTTCAATAACAAATTTTCAACTTTTGGCATTCAGGTTTAACCCTAAATGTGCTCGGTTAAGGGAACGGTGAACCATTAAAACTAATTTCTTAAATTGTTAATTTAATTAGCTGAAAATGGAATCAGAATAGTAAATGATTATTATATTTCAGAATTGAAATATATTTTTTAAAAAAAAACTATTATAAACTGACTTTTTTCAAAAAAATTTAATTTTTTAAATTATCCTTAAAAATGCTCTTTGCGTATTAGTTTTTAAAAAATGTACATAATTTTTGTTTTATGTGTAGATGAACTACAATAAAACATATCTGTGCATGGATTTTAAATTCAGAATAAAATTTGATGAAAAAAAGATAAATTGCCTACACTATATGAAATATTTCACCAATTATCACCTATTCAAGGTATTCAAAATAAGACAAAATAAGATCCGTTAAATATTTTTAAAAATTAATACACAAATTTGTGAATTATATCATTTTTCATAAGTTGTGAAAATTTTAAAAGAGATATGACGCAATTTGAAACGCAAGGAGCACTTTACGTAACAATAAAAAAAAGGGAAAATTTAAGAACTAAGAAAAGTGCATTTTAAACACTTATTTGAGTAAAATAAAAAAAATAATTCAGTAATTATTAATCAAAATGACAAAATTCTTTGACATAATTATTCTATGAAATATGAGGAATATTATTAGGATACAAAATCACAATCGCAGTTTTGACCTAAATTTGACATTGTGAAGGTTCACCATCCCAGTGTCCAGTCTTTTCTTTTTTCTTTTTATTGTTTTCGTGATTGGCAACTACGTTGAGAACTCCTCCTCACTAGGGAAAAGCAATTAAAAACTCTTTCTCAATATATTCCATAATTCCGGATAAATAACAGATACATCTTTTTAAAGCCAAAATTGCTGTCATCTATTTCTAGACTTTACTTTAATATCTTCGTTAGTTCTTTTGCCGATCAGTTTCTCTTTCAATCTGACACTTGTGTTTTTTTTTCCATTGTGTGTGTGTGTGTGTATGTGTATGTGTGTGACCGTATAAATCCATTCCCTACTATGGAATTACCATAAATTATTCTCAAATTTAGTTTCAAAAACTGAATAAAAGACATTTGTTGTTGTTACTAATACCACCTAATCGGCAAAGACCAGATCAATGCCCACGGAATTCATCATGGCAAAGGGCTAAGTGACGCCCGACGTTAGCCGTAGCTTTGAGCACCAAACAGGTGACAGAACGATTTAGCTCGGTTTCACCCCAATGTTGAAATCTCCCCCTTCCACCAAACTCTATTAAAATAAGAACCATCAACGTAGCATTTCTTTCCAAAATTAAGCTGAAGAAGTATAATATTGGACGCAACGAATTTGCTCGGTTTCTCAATTTGAAACAGACAATCTGCCATTAAAATGACGTTTTAACTTACGTTCAACATTTAAATGACATTTATGCAGATTTTGAATCTAGGTTTGAGAAGGCTTTGACTATGGTAATACCACAGTAGAATAAAGGGGAAAAAAAAAGAGAAAAAAAGACCGGCCACACTATACTTACCTAGAAGATTTATTGATGGCATACATTAAAAGTTTGTTATTGACGCGCACTAGATTCATCCCTCCCATTAATGCATTTGTTTTTCGATCAGTTATTTTATGTATTAATTAAATTTTAATTTGGTCAGCACGCGTTTATTAAGTTTAAACATTATCATTCACTACACTTTAAAAGATTTAAATTTCTAAGTAAGTAGCTATATACCAGCTATCAAAATGACATTTAAATGGATAAATTCGACAAAAACTCACTATTTTGTAAGCAGGGGTCTACCCAAAGCCGAAAAACATGGCAAGAGGACTATGAGACAAAACAGTTTGGGAACCTCTGGTATAGAGGAAATGATGCACGTTAAATCTGTTGAGGCTCTAAGTCCTGCCCTTGTCGTGGTGTGGAAATTCAGAAAAGAGGGCTATCAACTCGGGTATTGTCCTCGTTATTTGATAACGGTTCAAAATTACGAGCTCCATTCCCAATAACCCCGTGTTGCTTCATAGGAAAACGTCAATAAACACTCACTCACTCGCGACGTTAATTAGCAATCAGTCAAAAGGGATTAATTAGTAAACAACTAAATATGTATTAATTATTACTGTGGTGTTCTGAAGTAACACGAGAACTATTGACTACTGCCGAGGGGGGTTGTAATTTTGAGAGATAGTCCGATTATAAAGACTACACTCTTAAGCGGTCAACGTATTCTTTTAATTTCCCCAGCACGGCAACGATAATCACAAATAATGACAAGTGAGTGAGTGTTTATGGATGTCGGACTCTAAAGCAACATGAAGATTCTTGGCAGAAAGACCAAGGGAAACGAGCTCACCTGAAAGAGTTAGGAGCTACTAACCTTTCCCCCGGAAAACAGGACTATTGGTGAAGGACCTTGTTATTTCTAACCACGGTTGTGGCCGCGCTAGCCGAGTGGTCAAGGTATCGGATCGGGGCTCGCCTTGTCACGAGTTCGAGCTCAGTACCTTCTAAAGACCCGTCTTGTAGGGGGAGCGATGCACGTTAAATATGTCGAGAGCTCAAACGTCCTCCCGTTGGTATGGTAGTTAGGAGAGGGACGCCAGCTCAGGTGTCGTCCACATCACTTGACCATGGTTCAAAATTACGTGGTCCCTCGCCAAAAGCCCTCGTATAGCTAAACAGTATAACGTTTATATTTACTGACTCACTCACTTTGAGCCACGGTTTAGTGACGAGGACTTTACCTGAGCTGTCACCCCCTCTCCAAAACTCCACACTATTCGAACAGCCTATTTAGCGTACCTCAGCCTTTCTACATGACGTCTCTTCAGTAGCACCAGGACTTGAACCCGGGGCACATCAGCCAAGAGTTTGTTATCATAACCACTAGGCTACCACGACCTGGCTGTTATTCGAATAAATGAGGATGATACATTTCGTACTTCGTGAGTTTCTAATATATTATTTTAAAGTTAGGTTGTCTGTGAGAATTAAATTATAAAAATAGTAAAGCGAAGTCAGTTTGCAGAGCATGGCATAAATAAAGCGATTTAAATTAAGAAATGCCTTTAAATATAAATCAAAACCTGGGAGAAGAACGATGAGTTGTACCAGAAAAAAGAAATGCTTAATTCTAAATGTTACAAAATTATACGTGAAAGCAGAAAAAAAGAGCATTTTGAATATAGGAAAGGTTTAAAAAGTTAATCTAAATACAATTAAGTAAATAGAAATAACTTCAGAGATGATATCTGGATTTTGGTTTTTAAAGTTTATTTTTCAATTATTGTTTAACTCTTTTGTTATAAATCTAAAATAAATAAGTTTAACTTTTAAAAGAAATGTATGACAACTTATTCAATTTATCTCTCAAATGTCGCTTCACTTCATTTATAATTTAAAAAAAAAACTATGTTTAATTTTTATAAAACGGCTCTAAATAATATTTGAATATTAACTCGAAAAGAATATCTAATAATATTTAATATTTGATTAGCAAGTTCTAAAACAGCAGACGATTGTTAATTTAAAGAAAAATAATATTTTAATATTTCGTGGTAAAAATTGCAAAAGATTATTTGTTAATACTAAAATATTTAATATATATTATTCCATAAAAATTCAGCAGTCACTGAGTGACAACACATACATCGTTATTAATTTAATATAAATATGCATTTGATTAAGAGCTTGAAATTGATTAACACATTGGGATTTTTTCATTTTCTTCCGAAGTGCTAACTCATAATGAATAAAATATTCTCTCAGGTATGTTTTTAATTTATATTTACAAAACAAAGCATTAAATATGTATTAGTTATATATACATATAGTATATAAAATTTATATTCCTTTTTCGATGTATAAAGATAAAATACATTAAGTTTCGAAAAATTCCAAATGCAGTTTTTTATTCTTGATATTATGTTAATATATCTATTTAAATATCTTACTCGTTAAAACTAATTCAAAAACTATTTTATGAAATATTTTTAATGAAATAAGTAATTAAAAATTAGACAAATTGTTTTATTTCTATTTCTAAAATTTTATTTTTAAAATGATTTTAAATTTTCTTATTGATTTATCTAAGTATTTAGGTAATTCATTAATGAATAGTATTTACCGATATTTTTATAATATTCTTTTATTAATTAACATATTTTTAAATAACAGTTAATAATGAGTTCAGAAATATTTCTCTGTACATTTAATGTTAGTAATCAATACATTTTTCTCTGCTTTGGCAGTCTCAATACTAACTGTCATTTTCAGGTGTGGTTACTAAATATCTCAATGAAAAATTGTTTTTATTCAAATATGGCATCGTTTATATGCGCAGTAACCAACTGATGGGTTTCACAGGAATCATTTTAAAGTTTATTTGAATAAATCAATTGGACAAAAATATACTGATCAAAATATGGGTCGGCGCAGAATTCGATTTAATGAATATTTTATTTCAGTGACTCTGTAAGCGAAAAGCCATCTCTCTATGCGACTTTTTAAGAACATTTATCATCTGAAATTCCATAAATATTTTGGGTATTTCTGAATTTCATTATTTGATACTATACATTTTCAGGAATACTGTTATATCAAATAGAATCGATTTTCTGCGATTGGGGCATCGGAATTCTTTTTACACACTAAGATTTGCGGCTACCTACGACAAATTTTTTAAAAAAAAACAGAGCTTTTGAGATTTTTTTGTAGTTTTTAGATTTATTTAGTACATTTTAAGAAGAAAAATGGCTGAAATTAAGAAGAGAAAAATAAATTATTACTACTAAAATGGAAAAAAAGGGTAAAAAAATGACAAAAATTACACAAACGGGGCCCACTCTGTACAAATAGTAAATGAACAAATTCTCAATTTTTCAATTGTGATGTATTACTTTGCTATTCCTTTTTGAAATGATTTTAAATTATAATTTTAATTTTTACAAAAACTAGAGCACTTTATCTTAGTGATTATATGAAATTGCTTAAAAATGCAGTGATTACATTAACATAAAGAACTGTAAATTTTGTAATAAAAGAATGATTGATAAATCTGAAAGTTAAAACACTTCTACTGTTATACAGAACATACGCAAAAAATTTCAGCAAATTATTTTAAAAACTTTTTGAGCAATCGCTGTCCCCATTTGAAAAATGGGATGGGTAATATCGTAAAATATTCTGCTCTCTCTGCAGAGCAACAAATATAATAATAATGTTAAGGCACCTTTCTGCGTGATAAAATGTTCCGATTTGAGATCGAAGGCAATGTTAACAGGTAGCATTCGAAAGTCTCAAAATATCTTCAAAGGAAGCTACAAGTACTAATAGCATCCCACTTAACGAGCGAGTTTTGAATAGGTACAAGGTACAAAGCCGCTTTGGTGAAAAATCCTTTCCGAAACGAATTGGAATAACAGTTAGTTGAAGTGTCGGACCCTATTCATGTATTGGGCAAAAGTGGGTTGTTAAAAAGATATACTATAATGCCACCCAAGTTGCTATAGTTAAGAGTTTTGATTTATACTGGGGGCTAATAGTGGACAGTCCCAATTATTTGTGTGTAAGTGCGTATATATTTTGGGGAAAGGGGATTTGAAACTTAAGGCCAGATGTGGCCATTTGAGCCACTCAGTGTAGCCTTCCGAATAAATAGATTCAGCAAAAGGAAACCCTCTTCCCTTTTAACGTTTCATTCCGTTACTAGTTTAGTATACTTAGTCTAAGTAAATCAGTATCAATTAAACCTCATTAAAGGCCCAAGTCGCAGATGATCTACAGGTCACCTTGGCACTGGCGGATCGAAATTTATAATCAGAAAATTTGGTTAGGTCCAGATTATCCGAGTCCTTCCGACACTGAAAAGTAAAGGGTTTTTAAATTTCTTCTCAAACAGTGACCTGGAGTACAGCGGGATAAATGAGTTTATCACCGTCGTACTATAAATAGGAACATCTTAAAACTTCTTGAAGCCCTGGGCCCAGAGATATCTTAAGATTTTTATACCCTGTGCCCCTATGCAAAAGTAATACCTTCCTGGGATCTTTTAAAGTAGACAGTAGATAGCACGCATTGTCAAATACTCGTACAAATGGTAATTTGATACAAATGAATGTGTACGATTCACAATCTCCCAAACCGTCTTGACTCTGATAGTCGCATGTGGCCGTGGTAGCCTAGGGGTCAAGGTAT